>JANQDE010000005.1:533063-683450 GCA_037157785.1 Cephalotes varians | reverse complement strand
ACGCACGCACGCACGCACGCACGCACGCACGCACGCACGCACGCACGCACGCACGCACGCACGCGTACACACCTACAAACATATATATCGTTTCCTCTCGCCGTTTCTTTCGCGCTCGTCCGCCTCACGCTCCATATCCCTCTCGCTTCATCTCCCCTTCCGCGATAAATACACGAGCCGTTTCTCTCTCGTTATTTTCCCGCTCGGTTCGTCGTCCCGACGCATCGCTTCGCGATCAGCTAACGTGCGCGATCGAGCAGATCTCGAATGCAGGTCGGGAGAGTACGGCGATATCGCGTGCCATTGTTACACCGCACACGGGTGCATGTGCCTGGCCACGTCGATGCGGGAGTGTGGAGTAACGAAGGAAAAGGAGAGCGAGAGAGAGAAAACGACGAGGGAGTCACTACCCCCGGCGTAGCAGTATTTACGTTACGTAGCAGGGGAGCGTGGTGTCGCGCGAAAAGTTCGTTCTTCTCTTTTCTTTTTCTCTCTCTCTCTCTCTCTCCTTCCCGCGCCTACTTCACTTGGTACGCACGGGAGGGAAGCGCGGGGGAGAAACGAGCGGCTAAAATACAGAATACGCACACACGCGTGTACGTACTACGATCAAATCCGTTCGACGGTGTCCCCTTTTCCTCGCCTCGCGGCCGTCGGGACGTAGAAAGTGCAGGAGAGCGCCGCTCCAAGACGAATGGACCTGATGATCGTCATACATGAGCGGCACGCTCGCTCGCTCGCGCGCCGCGCCGCGCACGGGTGAATGCATTCGTAAGAATGCATTCACGTTCGTGCGGCCACCCGTCCGCCCGCAGTGCCCCGCATGCGTGTTTCTTTCTCCATCTCCCTCTCTCTCTCTCTCTCTCTTCTGGCCCCTCCCTCCCGCGGTGGCGTTCTTTTCCTCGCTTTATGTAATTGCGTCCCGCGGACGGACACCTGTCCGTCCGAGAACGCGTGCGACGCGGCGCGGCGTAAAGCTGACTCCAAGATCGCGAGCACGTGATCGCATCCGCCCGAATTTGCGCGGATCGGAGATACGTTGTTTTGTCTCGGCCGCGCCTTCCGCCTCCTCTTTCCTTGGTTTTTCTTTCTTTTTTTTTTTGCCTCCCTTCCGTTCCGGAACCCGGATCGTACGTTGATCTCATTTTCAACGTGACTCAATGGGACGTTCTGTTATCGGTGGTGCGGTGGTTGCAGAAAATGATCGTGGGACGCTGTAGGACGGTTGTTGAAATTAAGACTGGATCAAGATCGTTCTACTTTCTGTCTTTCTCCCCGCGATCGTACACGCTTCTGAAATGCTATCAAAACCGGCGAGCACTCCGACGTCATCGAGAAGAAAGAGAGACCCACCGTCCGTGACGCGTGCAACGTGATACGTGACGCGTGTTGCATGCTGCTGTACTTCGCAGGAACGTCGAGAGTCTCTTCTTAATTCCGCGACGGTCTAGACGGTCATTCTATTGCATATTTCGTTTGCATGCGATAGAACGTAAAAAATACAAGTGTGTATGTATGTGTGTTTATTCGATCGACGCTCTCTTCTCTCGAAACGGCAATCTTGAAATCCCAGCGAATTACTTCAATTACGATGTTTAATAACGTATTTGAATTGATATTAATGCATGAATACATCTTTTCTTTCTTTCTTTCTTTCTCTGTCCAACTCCAATTCTAAGAAAAATTCCACGAGAATTGTTGAATTTAGTTTACCGGTTTATCAGTTTATGTATCAAGCTTTATTTATGTTTATATAATTTTGAACTATAAGTTACGTTAACTCCGTTTATATTTAATAGGCTATATTTACAATTTACGGTTCGCGGTATTTGACATCTCTTGTGACAGTTATTCTTCTTATCAGGATTTTGAGACGAACGTAAGGATTCTGAGATGGCCGCGAAAACGGACGATACGGCGTCTATCGACAATCCCAACGATGGTAGGTATTTGTCGCCTTCGAATGTAGAGATAATGCAATAACAAAGTTCTTTAACGCGCGTGTTTCATTTTGAAGGAGAGAGTCTAGACAAGGAGATATTGACAATTGGTGGAAACGATGGGAGAAGGATTCCACCGACATATCTGTACAATACGGGATCGGAGCAGAGTACAGGAATCTCGGATCAGGAACAAACCGCTCGAAATCGTCCTCCAGCCACGGAGGATCAATTAGGTCCGTTACCACCTAATTGGGAGAAGGCGTACACCGATACAGGAGAAGTTTATTTCATAGAGTATGTATGCAATACCATTCTATGCAACTATTATCGTTTATTTTATTACAAAAGAATATTAAATGACAAATTCTATCGATGATTTTGGTAGATCCTGTTTTATGCATTGGTGTGATTATATGAGAATAATAATAATAATAATAATTTCTTTAAAGTGGAACTAATATGAAATACTCTTTTATGTATATATGAAAGTAAAAGTGTAATAGAGATAATGCACTTCATCAAGTGAAACATCGGCAGAAACTTTGCTTACAAGTCTAAATCTTTAAGATAATTAAAATAACAATAAAACAATAATGATAATTCATAGATACAGGACTAACGTAAAAAATATGTAAAGATGATCATATACATTAACATATAATAATGATGTATAGAATTTTAGTATAAGTAATACAAATTAGCACAGTTAAAAAGAATATTGACAAATAGTGAAATAGAAATAACTTATGAGAATACAATGAGAAAAGACAAACAATAAAATAATTTAGTAATATTTGCTATAAAAATCTTGATATAAATTTTGGTATGCTTTACAACATATTCTGTTCTTTATTATTAATTGATGTTATTTCTTGTCATGTAAAAAAAAGTATTTGTGAATCATGTTGTAGCCACAATACAGGCACGTCTCACTGGTTGGATCCGCGTCTGTCGAAATTTCAAAAGAGATCTCTGGAAGAATGCCTTGACGATGAATTGCCCTACGGCTGGGAGAAAATTGACGATACTCTGTACGGCACGTATTTCATCGATCACGTGAATCGTAGGACTCAATACGAAAATCCAGTGTTGCAAGCGAAAAGAGCGCAGCAGAACTTGCTCGAGAGGAAGAGTCCCAACTTCACTAGAAATCCTGACAAACTGAAGGGTCAGAAGATACGAACTACCTTAATAAAGAGTTCGCGGGGTCTAGGATTCACCATTGTTGGCGGTGATGACACCGTGGAAGAATTCCTTCAAATTAAAAGCGTCGTGCCAAATGGTCCAGCATGGCTGGATGGGAAGCTACAAACCGGTAATTTCCAGATACCGCTAATTCTCAAGTGTGTGATTCACTTCCGCTTCCGCATCTGTCCGCACAATTGTATTTCTTTTCAGGGGATGTGTTAGTATATGTTAATGATACCTGCGTGCTAGGATTCACACATAATGAAATGGTAAACGTATTCAAGTCAATTGGTAGCGGCGAGACGGTAACTTTGGAAGTGTGTCGAGGTTACCCGTTGCCTTTCGATCCCAATGATCCTAATACAGAAGTTGTGACTACGATTGCCGTCAACGCGCCAGGTAAACTGCTGATAGTTAATGCATATTGATGCTTTTCTCAGATTAGAATTATAGATCTAAGAATGGAATTATAAATCTGAATCTTTTTGACAGAAGATCCAGCGATGTACATGGATTTAAACTCGTCTCTCCAAGACAACGGACGTTTCAATTTTCTCGATTCCACGTTTTTGCCGGTGCACAATCTCCAGAATGGTGAGAATCTCGCCACGACGTCCGTTAATTCGATGCCCGATCTCTGTATTTCGGACAAAATCAACACGATAAAAAGACCGAGCAGCACGGATATTCTGTTGTCGGAAAGCAGTGATCTGAACGATTGTAAGGACTCGTCGGTGTCTTCCAAGCCAGAGTTTCTCAGTATCGCTATCGTAAAGGGAGCCATGGGGTTTGGGTTTACGATAGCGGATTCTGCTCACGGTCAGAAGGTCAAGAAAATTTTGGATCGTCAGCGTTGTAAAAACTTAATGGAGGGTGATATTCTGGTCAACATAAATGACATCAACGTCAGGAATATGTGCCACTCGGAAGTAGTGCAAGTGCTGAAGGATTGCCCGCGTAATGAAGAGGCGTTGATACACGTTCAGCGAACGACGACAAAGTCGAAGGACAAAAAGGAAAAGAGTGCGCAAGACTTTTTCAGAAGCAAAACACCTACCGCGGATATCTACAGCACCCAGTCAAAAACGGTAATACCCAGCAGACCGAAAACACCGTTGATCGATACCAGGAATCGTTCCAAATCGCCGACTAGCGCGAGCAGATCAAACTGGAACGAGGTACAGGGCGAAAACGAATTGAATCCGCTAGATAATCATTACAAGTACTCTGATTATTCGCATGGGATGTACTATTCGGATCCGTACAAAGCTAACATCACGGCCAATCTGTCAGATAATTTTGCGGTGATGAATCTCGATGATGATTCCATCAGAAACGTTCCGAAGCGTGACTGGGTGACAAACGACAAATTGAATATCAGTAACGACATGTATTCCATCGACATCTCGCATCATAATAATATGCTCAAGCAGAACGGATACTTGCACTCCGACTACTACAAGGATGTCTATCCAGTTCAATCGCATTCTCAGTACAATGAGGACTACAATATGTATTCCATTGGACAGGAGCAGAATGTTGATACTGGCGAGATCTGGGATAAGCGGAAAGAGACCACTAGCTTCGAGCACGAACAGCCACATTCCAGTTCCATATCTCGGTATGTATTATCGTTCCGTCTATCAAAAAAGTTAAAATTTTATTTAAAAAAATTTATTTATAATAACAAATAATTAAGAATGCGCTAAACATTTATTTATAATAGTTTTTATCTTCCAAAACTTAAATTAATACTATAACTATTAGATAAGTAAAATATGTGTGTTCAAAAATTCTTGAATATGTTTATAAACTATATACACAGAAATTTAAAAAAAATATTGATAAAATCATTTTATTTGTGATATTAATTTAAGATATCCTCAATACACGAACGAATTGGTTTGTCCAATGGTACCCGATATAGAATGGATAGAAACTTTAGTGACTTTAGTCAGACAAGACACTGGATTCGGATTTAGAATAGTTGGCGGTACGGAAGAAGGATCTCAGGTTGGTTTTGATGATCCGTATTAAGAATGTTACTTTCGTGTGTTGCAAAACCAAGCATATAGTCATCACAGCTAATGAAAATGGAAATGTTAAAAATATTACGGTTAGCAGGTTTCGGTCGGTCATATTGTTCCTGGTGGAGCTGCCGATCTTGATAACAGACTTAGTACGGGCGATCTGATCATGTCTGTCGACGGAGAGAGCGTTATGAATTCATCTCATCATCATGTAGTGCAACTAATGATAGCAGCAGCGCAAAATGGTCGAGTGACTCTGGGAATACGACGTCGAATCAATACACAGGAGCATCTTCAAGAGAATCTTCAGTCATCTTACGGCCGACAAATAAATCTTCAATATCCGTACGATGTTACTGTCACTCGAATGGAAAACGAGGGATTCGGTTTCGTAATAATCTCCTCTGTCAACAAAGCCGGCTCCACGATCGGCAGGATAATCGAAGGTTCGCCCGCTGAAAGATGTGGAAGATTGAACGTCGGAGATCATATTCTCGCTGTCAATCATATAGATATCACAAACGTTTGCCACAAGGACATCGTCAATTTGATTAAAGATTCTGGTTATTCCGTCACATTAACGATCGGATATCCATTGGATGATTGCTGTAGCAATACATCTCTTTCTCAAAAGGTATTGCCATGCTTCGAAAAATATTTTAATTTACCAGTATATTGCATAGAATATTTTCTTTTTTCTTATGATCTGATATGATACTGATTATGGAGCGATTAAAATGTTGAATTTTTTTGTTTAGGATGAGCCTACAGGAGATGGAGATGGTGGCCAATACCATGCTGTAGAATTAACTCGGGGCACCCGAGGTTTTGGCTTCAGCATACGCGGTGGCCGTGAATTTCAAAACATGCCGTTATTCGTCCTGCAAATCGCGGAGAACGGCCCGGCATCTATTGACAACCGACTTAGAGTGAGTAAAATTTTAATGTATTCGGTTTAATTGAATAAAATTGATAAACTCGTTTGTTACAAATCATAATTTCAGTACAAAACCCAATATGTAACGACATAGGTGAAAAAAAAAAATGGAAATTTTTATTATACATAGATTCATTAGTTTTAGGCTTATATTAATTTATTAAATTTAATCCTTAATTGAATATCAATTTAAATTAGATATATGCTGGTAATATAATATGTTTATATAAATTACGAATTTTTTAAATGTAAATTACGAATGATGTTACACGCAAATGTTTATTTCTAGATTGGCGATCAGATAATCGAGATAAATGGTATTAATACCAAAAATATGACGCATACAGAAGCGATTGAGATTATACGTAATGGTGGACCATCCGTTCGTCTGTTAGTACGACGTGGCTGCCAGATGCCTTCAGTGGTAGGTGCACCTCCACATCTCTACGATATGAACATATAGAGAATTAACCTTTTGATAATAACATATTAATCTTAATTTCATTTTCTCCTACTTTTGACGATACTAATGCTAACATTAGCCCTGTATAGAATTTTTTTGACGATCTGGAAACAAAGCTTTTCAGGGTATATAACATTAGGTTGTAAGTGAAGAAGATGAAAGACAATACAAGAAAAAAAGAATCTCAAATAAAAGATTATGTAAATTCGCTATTACAGTGGGAACAGTAATACGTTTGATATAGATATGAGAAAAAAATGTGTTGTATTGCACAATTCTTTACAAAGTCTTCAGCGATTCTAAAACGACAGGAACAAAAAAATGCATTATTTATAAAAATTAGACATGTATAATTCATTTTTGCAACTATTATTATTGCGTGACACTTCCTTTTTATGACGTTTCGAGGACGTTTACATAATAATATGAATGATTTAAACTGCAGACACTGCAAATTTGTTATTATTATGATAAATGTTTATACTTGCCTTGAAAAGTAGCGCTGAATTAAATTCAATAACACCAAATGTGATCAATTTGCGATAACAAACGATGCACAGTGATGACAAAAAGTTTCTATCGTAATTATTATGCTTATAAGCGTATTAAAAATATTCTCTAAGCTGAGAACGAATATTCGAGAGGGAAACACAGACATAACTTTTTTTCTTGCAGCTATCATTACGCAGCTTGCGAAAGTTTTAATATAAGGACAATTGTACTTGCTCATCCTAACAAAATTAGGCTGGTGCTAACCTAGATTCTCTTAATCGATCTAATTGCAGTAAACGTAATTCATCCTAACACGTGTGATAGCTTTGAAAGTATATGTGCCTTGTTGCGCGTGTTCCGTATTTAATGAAATTTTTAAGCAAATACTGCAGCCTTCTCGAAAGTGATTGTAAACCTTTATTGAAATTCATTGTAGAGTAATCTCACAATCGACCAAATAAGTATTCGACCGAACCACGAGGGCACCCCGTACAGGCATTTATCGAAATTACCCGAGAGGGGTGTGCCCCGCAAAAAACGTCAAAAAGTTCGATTTTCTATTTCATTAAACTGCTGTTCATCTAAAAACAGATATTTGTAGTAGGCGTTTTCAGCGAGACGCGTTTTTCACGCATCTCAGATGATATGAGATAAGCTAATATTTCATAAGAACGAGATTCGGATAGAGCAATTTTCATGGTATTTATGAAATGCGTTATTAAGTGTAAACTTCTCGTTTCTTCTTTTTTTACTTTTTAATGAAAGCAAACTGTTAATTTATACAAATGCGAATAGCGAATAGTAAATGACTTATAGTAGCATATGTAAAAATACATATATAGAAAATAACGCAATATAATGCGTCAAGAGTGTATAAAGTTACTATCTATTTGCTGACGCAAACAGCATCGATACATATAAAGAATCTCAGAATTCGATATCTTATATCATATAGAGATGACACAGAGACAGCTGTATGTCCATACGCTGTAAGGTGATATTGTAGACTGGCGATTATAATAATATAAATTTATTATTCGTCTGCTCTTCTCAGTAACGTTTCAAAGTTGTAGACTTTTAAAATTTAGACTCCTATCATATGTAGACACCACTTTGTGAATCTTTTTAGATAGCAACATAATTGTGGCCTTGACGATAAAGTGTTACGCCTTTTAATGAAAAGCACACGAGATCTCGCGTAAGAGTAGCTGTAATTGTTTAATTGTTCTCATAACGCGCGACTCTATCGTTTCGGATTACTACAAAAATTTGAAAATTCTGTCAATGTCTTTTCCCTTTTTCTTATTTATTATCACTTATATGAAATGTAAATGTATGTCAGTAATTATGTATAAAATTAAGGACTCGTACAACCAAAGAAGTAAATGCACTTATCAGCCATTTTGTTCTGCGATTGAGTGGTGGAAGATCGATATGATAGAATTTATTATCGTAATAATTAATCGAATCTCTTTGAATCTCGGGCGATATTCTCTTATTCTCACGCCCGCGGTTAATACAGTGTTTCTTATCGATGTATCATGCATAGCGAAATTATGATGGAGAACTAATCAGAAGTTTTTCTTCATCACTCTTCCTGTCTTTTTTCGATGTTTATGAAAGTTACATGTTTAAAAGAGTAACGTATATATTTTTTTACTTGTAAAATAGTAAGAGATGGCAGATGTTGTTTGGCATGATGTATTAATGAGACAAGTGGCAAAAGAAAAAGGAAAGATAAACTAGATTGTATTTTTAGATCTCAGGATTGACGTGTACGAAAGGAAGAATGTAACACACACATATATATATATATATATATATATATATATATATATATATATATATATATATAAATATAAATATATATACATATATACACATATATACATGATATATATTATATATACATATATTTATATTTTACTTATAATACATGTGTATGCTTAACGATCAATTCGTATAAGCGATAAGCAGCAGCAAACGCATTTAATCGGATCACACAGTATCCATTTTATAATCATCGCGTTTATTTTTTATAATTATATATATAAAGAATTTGTATATTGTATAGGATATACCGTAAGTAGTGTAAATGTATATACTTGTTTTTCGAAGACTAAAGGATAATGTTGCTAATTTATAAGGCTATTGTAAGAAGCAATAACGCGTCAATCGTTGTSTTATCGACTCACTCGTCGAGAATTCCAAGTCTTTACTACTCGTTTGCCCTTTCTCTTGCCAAAGCTCCAGTTACATCGCATTTTTTTTTTTTTTTTTTAAACGCGACTATCTCTCGAGACAATTGTGGCGAATGATTTATGATCCAGTTAGAGAAAAAATACCAGAACGTTTCGTCGTTTTTACGAATCGCGTCTCGAGTAGTAAAGACAGCACCGATCATTAAATCTCAAACCGCACGCACGGAAAGTATTTTGTATTCGATCGATATACACCAATTTAACTGGATTCAAACAGTTATTTTATACGAGCTTCGTATATTTATTGTAATTCAGATGTAAACCGAATCCTGTATATGTCTGTTACATCTTAAGTAATCGTCGTTGAATAATCCGAGATAAAAAAAAAACTGATATTGTTGCTAAGGATATAATATACTACCAATATATATTGTTGTTGAAATATACTGAGATAATAAATACTGCATTGAAGAAACTTCGAAGGGATGTGATTTATATTCTTGGAGATCATCTTGTATTTTCTCTCTCTTTAAAGTCTCTTTAAAGAACTAAATATTTATCATTAAATTTACAGCGGAGGACGGAACAAACATCGATGTAAAAATAGAGATGCAATAACTGCAGAATATTGTTTGAACATATTGTCAATTACATAGACAATTCTACGAAGAATGTTAAGAATTCAAGTTATTTATTATTACAGTTAATAAAATTATTTATTAAATTGATATACAGATATAGAAAAATAACTAAATTGTACTGATAATTATGTGAAATCGACGATCGCGCATAGATTTTGAAGAAATTTATATTCTTTTGGAAATAATTAATATAAATATAAGGCAAAGAAAAATTAATGTAAATTCTAATCTATTCCATTCTAGAAATATATATATGTATATAATCCTAAGGGGTTGGATAAGATTTTAGATAAAATTCTTAATATTGGAAGTAAATTTAGCGATATAGCTATTTTGTTACATTTTTGTCATTCAAAATTATTCGATTTCGCAATTATTTCGATTCGATGAGATGACAATTCCATTAATGATTTCGTAAAGAATTTACTTTGCTTCCTGGAATCCTTGAAAAACGTTGCCAAAAATTTTAATATGTGTCCAAATATGTGTTGGAGCCATCCGTACAAAATTCAAAGAAATTTATATATATCTATGTACATATATTCTTTTTATCTGTATCTTGATTATAATTCTAAATATAATCATATGACTAACAGTAGGAACGAAGCTAAAAGTTTCATATTTAATAAATTTGATAAGTAAATAATTAAGTAAACGACCCCACATCTTTCTCTCTTCTCTCTCTCTCACACATATTCTCTCTCAAGAAGAGACATTTCAAAATATGTGTAAAAAAAACACGTCCGCGCTCCTTCGACGCGTCGCCCTTTAAACATGGCGCCGTCACGGAAGCTAAGGCGAGCTTTTCCATTTTCGATCATTAGCGATCGTCCGTTTACGCTTGTCGGTCAAACTGGTTAGCCTACAGCCCCGCTGAATGTTTCCGCATTCCAAGACCGGCGTACTTTCCGAGGACGTGTAAAGGTGGGTATAAAGGTTATCGATCCTTATCGGCGTATTCATTCAGAATCGGCGATTTCCTGAAATCCGCGCGTGTCAGATCTTTCCAATTAATCACGATCGAGGAGAGGCCAAGTACGGCCTTGTCAACGTGTCGATTGGCCACCAACAATCTGTTGCACTCACTTTTCTCGAAACTTAAGCGCGCACGTCATCGATCGTCGTCGGTTCCACGTAAACTCGGAATTGATCGCAATTTCTCTTCGCGCTAATCCTAATAAAATTAATCGCGAGATCGCCATGTGCGCGCAAACAAATTGACGTCAAATTGGATAAAAATGAAATCTCGTGCGTGCGAGGAAAGTGTAATAGGCATTTAAAAAAAAATGCATCAACTTATTAAGAACGAAGTTATTAGGAATGAGTCCAAGCTTCGATCAGCTCGATCGATCGGGGATTCACGTAATGAGGACTCACAATTTGATCCCTCAATCTCAGTGTTTTCTCTTAATATGAACCTTAATAATGCACTTTAAGCCTTGTTTAATTTTAGTAGTATATTTGTTGCATTTTCATATTTTCCTGAAAGCAGAGAACATCATGTTTTTGATAATATCATTATTATTTAATAAATAAAAACAAAATCTTCTGTTTGAAATCGGCCGATCTTTTTAACTCCAACGTGTCGTGTATTTCAAAATCCGGTAATACCCAAAGCATTTCCGATTCCAAACACATATCGAATTAAGATTCCATAATGAATTTAATAATTAAAAATTATCTAAGATTATTGATATTAAAAATTTTGACTATTAATATTCAATCTGTGCTAACTTCTTATTGTCCAACAGAAAAATAGATTATACACGATGTATTATACAATCATAAATCTTTAAGCAACATTGTCGTTCGAATTAATCATCGGAGTTAATCGGAGTTCAAAGTCGCCGTGAATTTCAGTAACCTCTGAACTTTAAACAATAACGTGATTATCATATACGACACGCTTCTCATCTCAGCGAAACAATTTCGGGGGACAAGGAGCGTCTCTCTCGCTCCGAGATTTCGGAAACTTTTGCGAAAGAAAACAGGATCGCCGCGAGTCGATCCTCCAGTCGATACGGCGCTTCGAAAGGCGGCGCGGCGGCGCCACCTAGCCGAGGGTTCGCGGTTCCGAGAACGCATCATGCTTGACGTCAGTCTTTGATCGCTAGTGACCGCATCACGATACGGTACGTGGATCGCGAAAATTCGCACGGCGAATTCGTGCGTCACGGCGGCCTGGTGGTTCACGGCGGCGTGGAGCGGCTGAAAACGCGGGAAGGCGCGACGCGCGAACGTGAAATCCCGCGGACGGAGCGGGCGGAGCGCGAGGTTCCGCGCGTGAGAATCCCGGAGGTTCGCGAGGGTCGTCGGCGCGCAAAGTGATCCCGACGCGCCGCCCCGGCGCGCGGAGGGCAGGGAGACGGCATCCTCCGTCTCGCGTACGACGCCATCTTCGCATCGTGCGGTCGCCGTCTCGCGGACTCCGTCAGGTTGACGGCACTGGACGTCGATTGATCGCGCGTATCGTGCACGCTATCGTCGGGCCCCCGCACACGTACGCGCGTGCACGCATACACGCGCGCGCGCGCGCGTGTTTTTATACGCCGAATACGCGTATCACGTTGTGCGCCGCGAGGTCCCACGGACGGACGGACGGACGGACCCCCTGGTCACTCCGCGAATGTAAACAGAATTCTCCGTCGCGCCGGATATCATGTGCGGACGGGATCGGCGGCGCGGCCGCGGAGCTCGCGCCGAGGCCGAAGCTGAGCTAAGCGAAGTGAAGTTGTCGTCGTTGTAGCCGCGCGTGTCGGTGTGCGCGTTCCTCGACCCGGGTCGCCGCGTTCGCTGTGGTGTGCGTGCGGGATTACCGTGAAGTGGGAACGGCAGCCGACCGTCGTCGACCGTCGCTCCGGGCTCGCCCCGTTGCGTGTTCCTTCTCTCGACTCTCTCGCTCCGTCTCTCTCCCTCTCTCGCGGTCGCCTAGGATATTCCCGACACTCGAGACGGGTTCGCGTGCGCGAACCGCGTACGGTTCTCCGCTGGCTCCGTTGCGATGAGAGACCTCGGCAGGAAACTCGCGGACGGAGCTGCATCCAGGGTGAGTATCAATCCCCGCGCGTTCCTCTCGCGCTCGGCGAGTTCATCGCGATTGACACGGCGACGATTGCGGATCGCGTTGCGGCGAGAGACGAGAACGGCGGGCCATCGCTGACGACGTCTCTCCGTCCTGTTTACTCCCGCGTTCGTCGTATTTTACACATACCATCGCCTCTATACAAAACTCCACTGTTGAGCTTTCGAGATATTTACGTCCGTATCTGTTGACCGTCTCGAACCCACTTTCGGGGATCGAGTGGCATTAAGGAAGAACTCTCTAAATCGAAATTAGAAATATAACATCGAAATCAGTGAAATTTCACTGATTTCAGCGCTATATTTATAACTATATCAATCAGTGATACATGCACTGTCTTTCGGTGATAATACACTGATTCTGATTAGTGAAAGTACTCCCCTCTTAATCAAAATCGCTGAGAAACAGTGAATACTCACTAATAATCACAGTTATAAGTATAACACTGCAAATCAGTGAACAATGCGCTGATTCCTATTTAGAGAGAAGCAAGGTCCGTACGTGCTGAAAATTGAGATCGCATGAAATTTGACCAATCAACAACGAGAGAAAAGCAAATATTTTTTCTTCATCCCGATCCCAAATTCCATGCAATCTCGATTTTTAGTGCGTAGTCCGATACGGACTTGTCCGCCGCATTCCCGCTTTCCGTCGCAAGACGTATACGCACATTCGCCTGTTCATTGACGCGTTCGTACGCGTTGCTTCGCTCCGTCTCACGCGCGCGCGCGGAATCGAGCCGCGATCTCGTTGCATATTTGTAGCACGTCACACGTCCGAGACATTCGCACCCTCGCTTCTTTTTCCCGTCGTTTCTTTTGCGCGACAAAAAAATCGATGGTTCCGATGGATTGCGCACAGGTAGGAGACCGGATCCGGAAAACTAACGATGCGTAATTCTCTGACCTGTGCGATCGAGATTCTTTCTCGCAGGTAGGCACCGTTTATTGTTAGATCAGACGGAGTTTTCCCGGCCGAGGGATGCGGATCTCTCTCTCTCTCTCGTCCCAATGAACATCCGCGCAACAGTCGCAGGCTACGGCGGCTACCGAATCCCTTCCCTTCCCTCCCGGGAAGGTTCACGTGTACGTGTCCTCTTACACGGTCGCGTTCGTGTCCGTGACTCCGTCGAGGAGGCGGGCTTTCTCTCTCTTTCTCTTGTCTCTCCTTCGCTCGCTTGTAAATCGAAATCCGAGGTGCTTTTCGAGCCGCGTGTTTGTCGCTCGTAAAAAGCCCCACCGAGCCCGAAGGCAGAAGCGGGATGGCATACTGCTGTTTGTCTCAGGTTCGCGAACCTAAACCGACGGCAACGTATATATACGAACGGGAGGGAGGCTGGCGAAAACAGATAGGCTTTTCGTTTCGTTTTGCGGCTTAATAGCCGCACACAAATTTATTCCTAATATAAATTGAGAAACAGCAGCGGTTTTCGGAATTCATTACGTTTCTCAGCTGCGCTTGTTTTCGCGGATATTTTCCTGCTTTCTCTCCTCAACTCTGAAATTCAAATACACTTCGTTTCGTTTTAATAGGGAAACTTATAACAGAGCGTAACTGTAAAAGGGGCAAGTCTCTCTCTTTAAAAAAAAAAATCATTTACTCCTGTTTTGACGAATATATGCGCGTCAGTGTATTTAATAATAATATTATAAAATATATATGAAATATGTAAAAAAAGATATAAGAGACATGAAGTACAAGTTTGGTTTATTTATTTTAATTGTTTATCATTATTGTCTGAGTTTACAATAAGTTAACTATCTGACGTCGAATTTGTTAAAACAGGAATGTTAATGTCTTTCTCCAAAAAGAGAGAGAGACTTGTTCTTTTCTTAAAAATTATGTTACAAAAGTACAGACTGCTAATATTTTATCTGTAATACTTATCTTTATTCTATATATATAAGTTAAAATCGTTGAAGCTTTCGTCTATTCTGTTTTGTTCTACTTGATTTTTATTCTCCAATATTGTAAAAAATTTGTAATCCGTCGCAGAGCAATTATATATATTAATTATATATATATATATATATATATAAATATTTGACATTCCTTTTAGGATTGTTTTTTGTTATCAATGAGAGAGCATTCTTGGACCAAAAATGATCCCCAACTGCGCGTTTCTTGGAAACTCCTGAAAATACAAAAAACTTATAACGATACCGTTACACGCTGTAAACTAATTAGCTGTCAGTATCTCATCGTCGCAAGATTCCGCATAGAAAACACTTTCCGAGATTTAACTTTCCTCTAAAAAAAAATCATGGATTTTGGTTAAAAAATCTAAAAAATTCTGACAGTGTCAATACATTAATGTTGAATTTTATTATTTTGACAATTAAGCAAAAATTAAGCAGAACTTAATATTTTATTACTTGTTTTCTATAGATTAGATAACGAGACGATTGATTTTATGTGATATAATACTATATTTGAAAAATATTGTCTTATATTTTTGATATATTTAATTTAAGTCGCTAAATTCTAGCGTGTTTATTTCTCCAATTTATACACATATTAGATATTTACTCGTATGGATTGGGGGGAGAACAATTTAATGTTAAATCTTTTCCTATTATGTATTTAATTTTTTTATTAAATGCTTCGAGCACCTAATTTCAGACTTGACCACTTAACATCTAACATCTAATCTTGCAATATGTTAGAATTTATTCAGCACTGGTAGGAGGCTAAGTTTAATGAGGGTAAATTTATGAGGATTAGAAGTTTAACGGACAGGAGCGTAAAATTTTGTAGATACGATCCTGCTAGGCAGCTCGAGCAGCTCCCATTTGCTCTTCTCCAGTTTCTCATCTTTACTTTCCCTATTATGCACTGATAACAAAACCCATAAAATGTCAAAATGTCAAACTGATACGTGAAGGTTTTCGAAAAAATTTGCGGGATAGCCCTTTTGCTCTTTCCTTCGTCTTCGGTATTGTCCACATTGTACAGTGGGTTTTTTTTTAACATGAGACGTTTTTCATTTGCTGTCTCCCCACTCAAATCATCGAAGATTCGTGACGTCCGATCCTATTGTGTACGAAAACTAAACTGTCCTTCTGGTACTTCTGATTATACTCGCGCAGATTACAGATCGTTAGTTTCTAGAAATTCTTCCTGCGTTTCAGTCTTATTTCGACCTGGGATCATCGAAAATTTTAACGACAGCTTAGACATTCGGAATTCATGGTGAGAATGTAATTTCATATATAATCGAATTCTACACGGAAAGAACGGTTTTACTGAAGTATCTAAAATTTAGTTAGCTACAGATTTGAAAATCATTTTATTTGGACCAACAAAATAATTATGTAGGACGTTCAAACCGTTACAATGTTAAAACTTTTTGCAGCATTTTCGTCAACGTTTAAGCGTTTTATATAATTATTTTTATGGTCTAACAAAATTATTTTTAGATCTGTAACTTAATTTTTAGACTATCTCAGCAAAACCACAGAGACAGTACAGAGAATACCATATTACAAGTATTTTGTTCGCATAATGCATACTTGTCCTGTTTACATGGCGAACAAAAGTAAGCAGCGCAAAGTAAGCACGCGGTTGCTATAAAATGGTCTGTACTTTCGAAAGAAGCGTGCTCGAAATCATAATTATGCATCAGAGACACAGTTCCCTTTCTTATTTTTGTCATTAGAATATTTCGAATCTTTAACGATTTTCGTGTTCCTTTATCTCTCATGTAATTACAAAATCACGTGTTTTGTAAACACAAGGGACAAAGGAAATAACAATCGATTCGTTATTTGTAGTTAACGAAAATAACTTTTTGTTATTGTTTGTCGATCACTAATTGACACGGTAAAACGATTCGAAACGTCCAGAATGTTTTTGAAAAAGATCAGATTCTCCACGCTGATCGAACAATAGCATATCCGTAAATTAAATCGCAAAGTTACTTCTCGCTTTAAACGCATCTTAGTCGGTGTCTACAATGAGATTTTAAGCCTTAAGAAATCGACCAATTATAGTCGATTATCTCCTCACATTCGACTATAATTAGTCAATTTCTTACGCGGCTTAAGGCTTCAAATCTCATTGCAGACGCCGACTTATTCGAGTGCAATTCTTGTCTTTTGAAGTTATCTTTCGAATCTTCGATTGCGGCCGAAATCATCGGCATCACGTCCGACGCGAATCGCAGATTACTCGTTTGCATCGTTCTCTCTACGTTTCTCATACGTAAATATCCGTTACCGTTAATCTATGGTTATATTTTTATTTCGTAAAAGACATAACGTTATCTTACCGCTTGATGCCGCGTGCATTTTTCGCTTTTATTATCGTTATCTTTATGCGGCAAGTTTCTAACGGCTCTTGTGATCAAAAATAAGATAAAAATAAGAAAAAAAAATATATATATATACAAAACGCGTTAYTGTGCTCTGTTAGCAAACAAAATGATAACAATCTGTTTATTTTTGTAAACATTTTTATTTTTTGCGGAAAATTTAATTTAATAAATTATATTCAAATTAATAAGTATTTAAATGAACAAAAAAGAAATAAAAAGTACACAAAATATGCTTCCATTTCCAAAGGTTTCTCCCGAGTCGTTCTCGCATTATGCTCTGTTCCACGAAGAACCTTGGATATTATTTCCAAACGCTTTGACCGTACTCTTCACTTATCTGTACAGCAATCTATGATGCATTGGTTCTAGAATTTCTTCTCACTATCTTTATAACATTCCTTTCTTCCTTAATTTATTTAGTTTGTGACTATTTCACACATAAACATGGATTTAGTTTTCGAACATTTTGAAATATTTTTTGTTTTGAAATCTTGACTTCGCGGTATAACGACCTTTTTTAATTTTTACAAAATAAGACTTTATTTGTATAAATTTAATACAATTCTTTTGTAATGTTTCTTTAATTTTTTATGTTTTATTTTGTAACTGCTTTATTATTTTTTGTAAAACTTATACATCATCTTAAACAGTAAAAATAATATAGATTTTAGGATTTTTTATTGCCTCTTCTTGTTTAACAAAAGACGATATTTTTTATTACCAATAGGAATATAATTCATCAGTTATGCCAATAATTTTGTTTAAGAATAATTTTGTCCACGAAACACTTTTGGAAACCGTTTATGTTCTTTTTCTTTTTGTGATTACATTTACTTAATTTCCATAATTAAATGGTATAATTAAATTTAAATCAGAAAATAAAGATTTTTACAAAAATTAATTTAAATTAACTATTTTAATTATTTTTTTTTTTTTCAAAGATACAATAAAAATCTTAGTAGTATCTGCGTAATGCCGAACTTTATCCATTGAACGTGGAAAGAACTGTTTTACTGAAAGATATCTAAAAATTTAGCAAGAGATAGATTCGAAAATAATTTTGAACCGTCAAAATAATTATGTAGAATGCTTAAGCGTAGATGATATTTCTGCAAAAAATTTTGACGTTCTAGCTTGAGCGGTCTAATTATTTTGACAGTTCAACAAAATTCTTTTCAGATCTATATCAAGCTAAACTTTTAGATACTTTAGCAAAATCGTTCTTTTCGTGTACAGGTAAAGATACAGAATTTTCGGAAACGCGTGGATCTTCGCAGAACATGGAGAATCGCGCTTATTTTCGGAGTTTGATGTATATGAATGTTGCTTTGGCATAATTATACTATGTAATATGTGATATGTGATATTATATTACACGATGCTGTATCATGATGTTATATAACATCGTGATAAAGCATATAGTCCAATTTTCTGTCTATCAGGAGGAATCACTCGAGTCTACTATCTTGTGATGTTCGCGTGAATCTTCGAAACATCGTTACTCGGTATCTCGACGTATTAGACAAAGGAAGATATTATTGAAGCTTATTTGCTCGCAGCATTGATTCTTCTTAAAATCTGAAATCGTTTGCGAACAAGTACCGCGTTGAACGAGTCGTCAATTTCCAACGAATCGATCGGTATTCAGAGAAGCGATACGCTAAGAATTTTTTTATAATTTAAATAATTTTTTTGTTGGTTGCTGACAATTTAACAGTTTCAACAATTAATTTCGAATTAATTCCGAATACATCCCGTTTCGAGAAAAGCAAAGGATTTCGTTCGAGCAGCGATATTTTACGGTACAACTTCAGGGAAAGAAGTATCCAAAAATTTAGCTGGCTACAGATCTGAAAATAATTTTGTTTGGATCATCAAAATAATTATGTAGAATGCTACATTTTTGACAGTGCCGTAAAAATGTTTTAACATTTCTAGCAATCAATTTGAACGTCCTACATAATTATTTTGATGGTCCAAACAAAATTATTTTCAGATTTATATCTAATTAAATTCAGATATTTCAGCAAAACTGTTCTTCCGTGCGGTACGGCTCAACAATATAGTTTTAGTAATTGATGTTCAGTAACCAGTGACGGTGCGACACTCTCGAGATTCCAAAGGGGACGTTGAAGTGTCGAACAGGATTTACGAGGCGACATACCGGTCGATCTGCGAAATGCCGATATAACACCTTCGGTTACGAGATTGCGTTGCAAACAGCACGGACGTTAAGCCACGACGCGCCGAAAAATAGATACTCGAAAGAGATCGATCTGTTGCGCGTCGCGAGCGGAGATAACAATCGTCGCGTGTAATCTGGTCTGTTGATAATCGAAAAAAAAAAAAAAAAAAAAATCGATATGCAACAAACAACGCCGATAACGACAGATTCGCGCAGGAGGATGTCGTTCCCGTCTCGCCAGTCGCGAAAAGTGAATTCTCGCGAACGTTCCCGGCTCGCCCCCTCGAGCGAGGCTTTTTTTCTCTTTTTTTAGAGAAATCTGTCATTCCGCGAGCGCCGCGCGGAGATATAAATACACGGCGGCGGGGCGGCCGCGCGCGCTTTCCACGGAAAGCGTCCGCGCGAGATCGTCGGGGCGCGGACGCGCCTCTTAATCCGATTAGCGCTATTTGCGAGATGTACGTACGATGGTCGATGCGCGTTTCCAAGAACCCCGACTTCCGGTCGAAACTCCTAATTCACGTTTCAGCGACCGGCGTGACGGCGCCTCGACCGGCGCCGAAGTTCGATGAAATTGTACGTTGAATGTTCTTGATGCGCGCGGACCTCTTATCGTCGTCTTGAGCTCATTCGAAAGACATGATATTACGTCAACGCTCCTCCCGGCTTTGAAAACAGAAATGTAATACGACGTCATCGGTCACGAAAGTGTCAATAAGTTTGACGATGATAAAAATTAATTACGAGAGTGCACAGTGGCTTCCTTATAATTGTCTTATCAACGCTCTCGTTGCCACGCGTTACGTACATGCGACCGATCGCTACGAGAATTATACGATGATAAGGGATACCACACGTTGCTGTAGTATTGAATTTGCATCGCGACATTTTAGAAACGATCGGCGTAGTCCAAGAGAACGAGTTTTTTTTTTTTTCAATCTGAAAGTAAATAATTAAGCAGAGATAATCCGTTTAACTTTAATTGTCTCTTTTAAGATGTTGAAACATTCTCGTTCAAATCCCATTTAGATACAATTGTTTTTCCCAATTAGAGCGATTAGTTTAAATCTTATCGAGAAAACGCCGGCACTTTTCGAAATTTTTAAAAAACACCGACGGTCAATCGGTCGGTCGAGGCTCGGTGGTTTTCAGCAGCGGAGCAACGCGTATATTTCTGGATACCCGATCCGAAAATTCCGAACGATTCCGCGGAATTCTCGCATTCGTATCGCGACGCGATCGCTCGATCGAGGCGCGAACAATGCGCGAACACGAGACGTAGCGGACGAATGGTAATTGCGCGACATGATTAAAATGAGGACTCGGCTCTTTATCATGTTTCTTTATTATTCCGCGGGCTCGGCGGCGGTTGCGAGCACGAATAAAACCGATCCGTGAGCGTGAAACAGAGCGAGAGCGCCGGCGTGACAGCGCGATCGATTTATCGGTGTGACAGAGCGCGGCACACGATATCTGCCTATCCTATTCCTCGATTTCGCCTAGCTCCTGAACTCCGCAAATACGATGTTGTTTTCGCGAACTACGGGATATCGATCGCCTCTTTCTCCTTCCTCTACGCGATTGCCGCTAAAATTCCATTGCGAGCATGGAATAATTGCCGCGCGAGGCAACTCGCGCCGAACGCGCGGCCCCTTTCCCAGCCCAGGATAAAAAAAAATGCGAAACTCATCAGAAAATTCTTCTTTATCAGTTCCGGACCGGATTCGTGACACGTGTATTCTGAAACACGACGATGCACCTGTTATCGTCGTGGAGCGACCGCGATCGAAATGCGGATGTTCAAGCGTAGGTCGGAAGAAAGAAGCGAAGAATAAGTTATTTCGAGCGAATTTTTTACTCCGCGTCCCACGTTACAAAACATTTTTCCATTAAAAGATTAATCTGGACTGCAAATGAAACTTCTCCATTAAAAGATTAATGTGAACTAGATATTTTACAAACGAAACTTCTCCGTTCCAGAAATCAATGTGGATTATAAATTTTATGAAACGAATTATTTCTTAAAATCGCTTTCCAAACTTTTTTGCATGTGTATAAAGTTGAAAAATTAATTTTCGCAGAACCATTCTCGCGGCGTATTTAATTTTCCCAGTAAAATTGGAGTTTGGATTAAGATACAAATAAAATACGATTGCGCGAAAGTCGGTCGGTTATCGCAATATTGTATAATATTTTATGCCATAAGGTGCCTGTAAAAAAAAAATATTATTTAAAACTTTATACCAACAAAAACATTTTCTTTGCGAAGTTCGGAGAGAAAAGAAACAAAGATTCGAAGTTATAAAAAAAAATAACGATAAATTTTCCTGTTACATTCACGCCAATAATAACTTGTTTGTAAGAGTCATTTACATATTTGTGGAAATATTGTTTCCTATTGTTTTCCTATCGCGACGTGTTATGCAATGCACATTATGAATAATTTATTTTGATTAATGATTAATGATTTCGGACTTTTTTTTGCAAAATTATTTTTTTACTCTTTTCGCACGTTATTTTCCAATGATAAATTTTCTGCTAAATTTAAAATCATTTTTTAATGAAAGTGAATGAATATATGAATATATAATGAATAATTATTATATTATTTATTATAGCTTTCTAATTCTTAGCTAATTATACCTAATAGAATTATAATGTAATTATAGTTAATTATAATGTAATTATAATTATAGCTAATATAGCTGTAATTTTAATAAAATTTTAATTAAAATTCCATTTTTTATTTTAAAATTCCATTTGAAATTAGTTGACAAATATAAAACTTTTTAAAAGCCATCATTTATTAAATCTATATTTATTAAATTTATATTTAATGAACGCGTGTTAGCGTATGATAAATAATAAAAGTTTCAATGACGAAATATATTTGAAAACAAAAAAATTATATATTTTTAAATTTTTTAGAAGAAATTTTTTTTTAAATTTTAAACTATATAAAATAATTTCTGGATGTATTTAAGAAAAGATTTTAAATATTCCTTATACAGATCAGAATAGACAATGCATCTGCGACTGCACAAGTCAAATGTTTACTTGTTATATAGTTATTATTAAATTCTATTATTTATTCTGATATTCTTTTCTGATGTTTACAAAAACTTACTAAAAATTAAGAAAACATATTAAATATAATATTTTATATTTATCGGAAATGTTTTGGGTCCGGATATTTTCGGATTTTGAAATACATGGCATAGTTGGAGTTGAAGTAAAGTGGAAGAAAAATCGGATTTCAGGACAATAAGTTTATTTACTAAGAAAACATGTGCTTTTTGTTTTAAAAAAAAAGAAATGCAACAAATAAAAAGTATAAATGCAACAAATTAAAAGTAAATAAAGCTCGAAATATTTTATTAAGAGAAAATCACATCATTAATATTGCTATTATCTTAAAAAGAAATATCGGAAAATAAGGGATTAAAAACTTGGAGATCCTTTATGGGGGATTAGAAGACATTGCGCTGATTTCTATTCTTTTTATTACTGTGTTATTTTTGAGATTTTCAACAATTTGTCAACAAAAAGCAGAGAAACAAAACAAACAATAGTGCTTATGCTGATAATAATTGACGTTTTATTAACATAAATACAACGAGTTACAGTTGGTCTTTTACCGAAACTCCAAGTTTCCAGAACTTTTCGAATATTTTTCAAAAAGTTGCGACCTATGCTTTTCGATTTTCGGCACATCAGATTAGAGATATTCAACTATATTTACATATCTCGACAAGATTTCTCATATGCAGATATCGATCGTCGCGAGATTGTGTTTACATTCGCCGCGATACGTGACGAAATATAATAACGACTTATTAGAAGCACCATTCTTCACGTCATGAATTTGCTCATGTATTTTCCTTCCCCTACATTCCTCGTGTGTTTCTTAGACCACTGGCAAGTCAGTTGCGTCCTAGCTCGGACACAAGCAACAACTGTCTTTCTCTGCTCCTATTAATTTCAACTCAACGAACTCGATACAACATTGTTACTTTAACTTTAATTCGATTTCTAGAATTAATTGTAATAAAAAATTCTTTGTTACAAACAAAAATTTCTTATACTTTTAGAGAATTTGGATGATAATTTTTGTATTAACATCTTTGTTAATATAACATAATATATAATTAACATATTGTTAATAGTAGTTACATATAGTAATATCGATATTCCAACAATTTTAAGACTTATTATCATTGAATATTTATCTTTCAGTGACGGAAGTGCAAAATGCCTTCAATCGATACGCGATCGATAAGAGTGCCTGGAGAAATGGATCGGTGTCCATCGCACAGACCAGATGCCACGTCGAGACATGCTGGATACCGATCTGCGCTGGATGTGTCCAGCACATTGGAATCGTCCTCCGTCGTTCGCGACAAATTTGCAACATGTTGCAATGTATCCAATGCCGTCCTGTCCAAAAAGGATACCGTCTCAACGTTGGAAAACGAACCTAGTGTGGTTCGCTTGCCACAGGACACTTCATTAGCTCATAATGCCCGTTTAACTGATCTGTGTTCGTCGCAGAAAGAATTTGCTTGTCCCGCCGCTTCTTGTGATCATGGACGTAATACAAGTGTAATGAACCATCGAAATCGTTACAGTTCTACGCGAAAGAGCGATGCGATAAGATATTCTCATGCAGCGAATGCACTCTCGATAACGAGATACGGTTTCAATCAAATGTTAGGATTAATTACCACCGATTGGATAACGAATTCTTCATGGAGAAGATGGCGAGCCTATTTTCCTGTCTTAATCTGCCTATTTTTTGTGACGCAGTGTACAGCCCGCCCTTGCTCAATTGGAATAAGCACACCGGGATGTAAGTTTTGTTTAAGTATATTTTTGCACATAAGTACAATCAAATATACTCGTGTGACACGCATATACGAAATATATTATTTTCACGAATTGGACATTAGTGAATTAATTATTTGAACCAATATTTAAGTTAGCGTGTTTTGTTTTCGCCATTACGTGTGCATAATATACATTTCAAAACAGTGCATATATTCGAATGTACATGTATACGTATTGTAAAGCAGAGATAAAAACCGTCGTCTTCTATTTCTCTCGCATGCGTACCACTGGCGCATTAGGATTATAAATAAGACATATGTCTTATCTCTCCTTTTGGAATTCTAGTGTCGAGCTAAATGTATATACCTATATTTAATACGCGAGCTGTACAGTTCACATCGAAATTGCCAACCCTGTTGGAGTGTATTCTTATGATATCATAATTTTAATTTTTGTAACATTTGTGATGCACAACATATATAAATTTTGGTTCAATCTTTTTTATTCTACTCACTTAAAGAGAGCTTGTTTATATTCGTTAATCTATGAATGTATATAATTGAAGTCTTGCATTCTACCTCAAATAGTAATACTATAAATATCACTTTATTTTTGTAGGGACTTGGCCACAAGGTGATATTGTTATCGAATATGGTAAATCACTCAGAATGTTCTGTCTATTGGATCAGGCGATCGTGGATAAAGAGTATCCTGGTAAAAATGCGGGAGATCTCCGATTCTTTCGTAATGATCAAGAACTGGACTCAGAATTTGTCACGGTAATTAATGAAACAACTATAGAATTGTTCATCAAAGCGCCACCGGCCTCCGACGACATGTACAATTGCAAGTTGAAAGTAAACAGCAGCGAGAATGTAGCAGTTTGTCTCAATAAGGTTGTAGTTGGATGTAAGTAATCATACTCATTTGAATTATCTTTTGTATGTTTCATTATATTAGCAAGTCTCTAAATTGATGGCACAATCAAGAAAGAAGTGATTTTTCGCAAAAAAATAAACAGAATAAGATTTGCGAAATGAATTTTATTCCACATTTTTGTCATACTTTTTTATCAGCTCTTTGATTCTGTATTAGTATTATTCCGTACTATTAGTTCTGAGACATACTGTCTGATATGCTATTCTATTTTTATTAAAGAAGATATTTTGATAATTTGATGAATTTGAGAGTAGCAAGAGATCTTGCACAATTGTTATATGTGATAAAATAATGAAACGTAATTGAAAAATGACTATCTACATATCCAGTACATGTTTATCCTTATTAGCACAATCCGACGATATTTTGCGGAGACAGCACAGTGCATCGATTCTCTTTTCATTAGAATTATGAGTAAATCATTTGACATACATGCGTCCTAGAAATCGTTTTATTATCATCAACGATAAAGATAACTAGAAAACAGGCACTGTATAATATTAAGTTAGTCAAATAATTTCTTATCCCGTAGGAATTTACTCATTTGAAGAAACGATATTTAAGTTAAATTCTGTGGAATAAATTATACATTTGTGTAACATATTTATACTATATTTTTATATCTATTTAATGGATTTTAATTTCAATGTAATATATCATACATAAAGTATCCGCAATCTTAGAAGCGATAGAAATTGAAAGTTTGTACTGATAAAGGAATTGATATAAATTGTGATATGTATTACAAATATAATTTCAAATATTTGTTATTAATATATTTAGCGAATATTAAAAGCTATTTTTAAATTATGTATTTTAAAAAACACGTTTCTTTCTTATGTGAAATAAATGAAATTGATTTTTTATTTGACTCATTTTGTTTCAGATCCACCTCAAAAACCTAAAGATTTTGACTGTGTTTCCTATAATTGGGAGAGCTTCAATTGCACATGGGAACCACAACATAACTTTGTCCATACATCATACAATTTAATGTTCCAATTGCCTGGAAGATCAGGAGCAATATATTACTGTCCGCTTAACACAATGACAGAGACTTCATGCACGTGGGATATATATACCGATCCAATATACAGGCAACCGTATACATTTTATATTTTCATATTGAATGTATCTAATGCTTTCGGGAATGTCAACTTTACATATCGTATCCAGCATTATCCCAATGGTAAATTTTATATTTATTATTCATATTTCCTTTTCATTTTATATGAAAATATCTTGCAATAAATAATGAGAAATGTCGCACTGTATACTTGATATTTAAGAGTGTATTGTTTTCAGTTATCCCGGCTAAACCTCTCAACCTTACCTTAGTGAGCAAAACATCAGAGAGCGCACTTTTGTATTGGGAACTGCCCTTCCCGATGGCAACATTTCCACCTGGTGTTCATCATAAAATTATGTATCAACATCAATGGGATCATGAAAAAAATTGGAAAGTATGATCATATTGATATAAGTGATTTTTTTTATTGATTAGATAATTTTTCGATAATTGCAATTACTGGAAGTTATCAATCCTGTGATAAACAATGATAATCTTGATCAAATTTATTCTTTCCTTGCCTGTAGGTCATCAATATCACGCATCCTAAGAATAGGGAGATTTGGTTTTATAATCTTACCGGATTAGAGTATGCTAACACAGTATATGATGTGCGCATTTACTTAAAAAGCTCAACAGCTCTTAGACCGGATCGATGGAGTAAATTCAGTGTTGTTACATTCCGGACATCACCGAAATGTAAGTAAACTTATAAATTAGGGAGAAAATTTATTGTCTTTGTACCTTTATTATTTATTTGATTATTATTATTTATTTATTTATCAAATATAATTACTTGTTGCAAATAGGCTATAATTACATCTATTTGTTTTTGTTAAATTTTTTTCTTATTTGATTTTAGTACCTGGGGCTGCACCACAAACTGATATTGGTAGCTTCGAAATTGCTGAAAATAATGGAAGCAGGGACATATACTTGTACTGGCAAGCGATACCGCAAAACCAAGAGAATGGCGATAATTTTAAGTATCAAATCATTCATGTGGAGAAAAATGGAAACAAGATTGCGCTCACACCAAGTGAAACGACCAGGACATATGCTAAATTGAAGGGAATCAGCCTCAAAAGCTACTTATTTGAGATTATCTCAACGAACGAGGTTGGAGCTAACAGTGACCATGCGAGAATATATGTACCACATCAGCAAGACAGTGAGTATATTAAGAAGATGTCAAAGGAAGACAGAAAGATTTAAATATATCTAACAATTCATACATTATTTTGCTTGCAGTACCGCATGAACTGATAGCGTTCACAAAAATCGCTTTCGAAAATGGATTGTATGAATTATCTTGGAAGCCACCGTTTGTAGATTATAAAAAGATTAAGAATTACACGATTTTTTGGTGCGATAACGAACGTGATCGTCCTTATCAGTGTACCGTATGTATCAATTTTTTTTTTCATTATTTGAAGAACATTTTTTTTTCACTCAAAAGTTTGAAGAATACGTAGTGTTTAATGATACTAATATAATACGTGTACAAATTATTTACAGGGTTACTTGGACTGGGTGCATGTTCCTAAAAATATTACGATCTACAACATAACTGTGCCGGATCCTTCCAAGGTATACCAATTTGCAATCTCTGTGAATACTGAGAAAGGTAGCAGCGGCATGATATGGTCGTCATGTACAGTAATTCATAACAAAGTGCTTGGCAAGATGAAGTCCGTATGGATTAATCGCATTGGGTCGCACTTTATCGAAGTTGGTTGGAAGCTTGATTGTTCGGATCGCATAGGAATAATTGAAGGATTCAATATTTACTACTGCCCCATAGTGTCGCCGTTGAATGTTAACTGTAACGGTCCCATGCTTAATAGTACCATCAAGGCAGATGCACACACAATACATGGCATTGTCGATAATCTGAAGCCCTACACCACTTACATGCTGAATGTCGCAGTATTGACGAAGAGTGGTGAGGGTCTGCATAGTGATCCTCTGTATAATACTACACTCGAAGCGGCGCCTAGCACCCCACCGTTAGACATAAGAATCACTGACGTGTCCAACACGACGATGTTTATCGCATGGAAAAACCCAACGGCAATGAACGGTGTACTCAGATATTATGAAGTCTATTACAACGGTCAAGTCAGCAAAGTGGAGGAGTCTAATTATGTCAAATTGACGGGTTTGAAGCCGTTTACAAAATATTCTGTTAGTGTCTCCGCTTGTACCGTCAAGTGCAGTGAAAAGTCATTGATATTAAGTCAATTTACGAAAATCGGCATGCCCGGCAAGATCAATGTTCCTTCAGTACGCTTTATAAACTCCAGCCAAGTGATCATCCAGTGGGAGCCACCGCAAGAACCAGCCGGTCCAATAGAAGCCATGTATTACGAAATAGAGTATGGAAATGGCATGATCCAGAATGTCACCAAAACAGGTGAGACTAATAGGAAAATTTAAGAGGCTCTCTAATCAATTGTAAGTTGAATTAAACTAAGAGGATAATTTAGATTTAGATTCAATTTTCTTGAATTATTCTAAATTTCTCTATTCTATCTTCTGTATTTCTCCGTTTAAATAGTGAAGTAATAAATATAAAAAGTAACGACAGTTGCAAAGGGAAAATTGAAAAGAGATGGGAACTATAGAGGGAAGAATACGAAAACTTAATTATTTGTTTATATTGCAGAAGTGCAATTGCCCATTCCCGATTGCAAGAACGTCGAGAATCGAGAGCAGAAGCACAAGTTTCGAGTCAGGGGTGTTAACACCAATCATAACGGCGAGATTTTGAAAGGATCCTGGTCCGACTTTGGAGAAGGAAATTGTTACAATAATGGTATTTATATTTTTTTTTATAGCAATGGGAACAAAATGTTATAATAATAAGAAAGCAAGCTCGAAACAAATTATGGCTAATATTCATATGGACACACGTTTACTTTCTTATAAAAACATTTGATTCACATACACATACACATGGCATACGAACATTTGTAAGTATAAATGACGATGACATTCATTTAAAGGACCAGAATATTTAATATTCTTATTGACCGTTTAATATTTTTTTTATAATGAGAAATAATAATGACTATAGTTTTTTTAGATATAAATTGCATGACTGGTTTGCAAGACCAAATCGGACCTTCGGACTCTTTCTTCATCTGTTTCTTACTTCATCTTTCAGGAACCGTATTTCTTACAATCTTCAGTAGAGTATTAATTTTTTCTATTACTGTGATTTTCTTCACTTTGATTTGACAGATGCAATACTCTCACACATACTCTACACATTTGACGCGGATATTATTAAATAACTCATTCTGATAAATGAATGTATATTTTCCCTACGACAGGATTATCAAATGTCGCACTAGTTATTATATGGATGGTTGGCGTCTTTAGCATCACAGCGAGCATCGCGTGCCTCGTGTATATGTTCAAAAGGTAAAGAAACTTTTGTTTTCCAATAATTCTCTCTCTCTCTCATATATATATATATATATATATATATAAAGTTAAACATTATTTACAATTAGATACATCTAAATGTAAATCATTTTTAACTTTTTACAAAAAAAATTTCATCCACAGTTCTAGCTTTAAACTTCAACATGCTTTGTGCTATTTTTCTTACAGAATGTGGATAAAATGTCGAGCCATGCGAGATGTCGAAGTGAAACTACCGCCCGGACTTGCTCCCGATATGGTGAGATACTTCTTAAATTTTTTTAAAATATTTTGCAGTTATTTATCGAAGTAAATGTGACATAAAAATACAGTACGATAACACAATGACTTTAAAAAATCAGTAATGATTACAAAAAGCAGTATGATAAAATTCTATTTTATTCACACAGAAATTGCTTGAGAAGATGAGCGAACCACACATACGGCAACCGTCCGCCGATTCAAGCGGCTGTTCAAGCGGCCAAGAATCCGTTACCTCTTCGCTTACGGCAGAATCCCAAGTCTGCAGTGATAGTGGCACTGAAGTGGATGCGGTGCATACGACGTTATCCGACAAATTGAAAAATCAACCTGCCCGCGAATCAACTCATCTGCGACAGAGAAGCAATACACGCATACCAGCTTCATTATTAACGGAGGTCACGCCCTGCTGGGAGTCATATGTCAAAGTTGGAGGTTCTGGTGAACCAACTTCCGAGGAGACTGTGTCGTCTGCGCGATCCACGCCCAATTTAACGGACAACGCGATGTCGAAGAGCTATTCGTCATCGCAACACGCTTGGTCCAGCGCAAATTACATCAGCATGCCGTCCTCCTCGGAGGGATTATTGAGCAATCCAAGCATCATATCACGGAAAAACACCAATCTCATCGGCGGCAACAGCGGCGACGGCGACAGCAGCAAAGACGGTGATGACAATGATGGTAATCGTGACAATAGCAGCGACAATGACAGCAATGACGATAGCGGTGATGCCTTGATATCGATAAAATTTGGAGATGAATTCGAAAAGGATAAGCAGAAGTTAACCATCGATGAGCTGGACAAGATGCGGTCGATCATTGAGTTGAACAAGAAAATAGATATATTGACGTCTCATATTAATCCCGACAAGACGACAATGGCGACACCATATGTTCAAGCGGGTCTGATAGACGAAATACCCGAATCGCCTTCTTGTATACCCAAACATATACAAGCGAGGAACAGCAATCTAATGTGTGGCACCTTCAAAATTAAAGATAATCAGGATTTATGTAAGAAAGAGTATATGTCATTCCCGCCAACTTTCCCTACCAATACCACGTTAACTTCGGCGAGTCCAAAGTATATCTTCGCATCAATAATTCCCGAGGGGATGACAATGCCGATTATAGAAGCAGATCAAGAATCTTTGCAGCAAAAAACGCTTCATGACCCTCACAGTTCTACAACGAGTGGAATTTCATATAATTTTGCGAGTTCCGTGCACGAAACACAGCCGCAGGAGCAGCAAGAAAAAGCGGAGTCACTTACGAACGTGACGGAGGACATTGATGAGGGTGGCAACGTAGTGCATCCCGCTTCGTCTTGGCCGACGACGAATGTGACGATAGAAGGGAAAGAGTTGAATTCTAGTTATATCACAATCGCGAGTTTGTCACCTCCCTCGGCAGGACCGTCTTATGTGCGACTCGAGAAGATGTCACCGTCACTACCGCAAACGGCGACAAGTCAGTCGGACGAGCAGTACGCAGAGGTGACAGTTGTGCCAAGTACAGTTCAGTGAGATGAGGAAAGAGATGCACTATTGTCTCATTTTTCTCCTTTTTTTCGCGGCAGTGATCATTGTCACCTGCGTAGACGGACAAAGTAAGTGCTATATTGTAAGATCGCAGTATATACAACGGTGCATGTGAAAGACTGGAATGTTATACATTTGAATGTAGTAATTGCAACATTCACGCGAATCGACTGAGCTGAGCAGCGACTTTTTGCAACCTCGGAATGAAATTTGCTTATATACGAAGAGATTTAAGAGACTTTCCTTATGAAAGGAAATATTTCACATATTTGCTTCGAAAATAAGACTGGATCTAAGTAAAAAAGAGAGATCATTGGCTTGGGATTAAATGAATCGCTGGAAATTGATTTCTTGGTAAAAGAGTTCTCCAGTGAGTTCTCACGTTTGAAGAAGCTTCCTTAAATGGCTATCACTGAAAAAGTTTTATGCACAAAACAATCGTACAAAAAATAATAAAATACACAGGCAAGCGACACTACAGAGCCTTTAAGGAAATTTTTTAAGGAGGCATTTTTTCTTCCGCCCAAGCTGGTGTCTTCTTGTTTGATTATATTTGTATATCTGACGCGATATGCATATGTATGCGGCACGTTCGAGCGACGAGAATGTTATTGACATTCTTGTTCACCAAAGTATGTACCAGTACTGCGTTAGTTATTTTTTTTTATATTATATGCATGATGTCGACGCGATATTAATCCATAAGTTAAAATAAGTAATTAGATTATACAAATATGTTTATACACATACACACACACACACACACACACATATGTGTATATATATATGGCCAGATTGACGGACAGCCTATTGCTGTCGAAAAATAATTAAATTAAGTCCACTTTAGACGATCTATGATTTTGATGAGAATTAGGCCCGATCTACGAAGGGCTCCCTCCCAAGGAATTCGATTTCAGGAAATTCGCGCTTTTAACTTGCGCATTCATTTCACAAATTAATGATCTTTTTAAGCGATTTATGATTACGCGCGATGCTTTCGTTACAATTATTACAAAGTTTCTAGGAAAAGTACATTATTCTTCCTTCTCTTGCAGTAAAGAAAATATATGCACGGTATGAAAGAGCGATATATGAAATTTTTATAAAAAATGACTATTTTTCAGAAATTTCAACAATGTTTCTCAATAACTGTAATGAGATTTAATAATCGCGAGCCCAATTTTAAATGAAATTTTTAAGTGTATAGAGTAAAATTATATATAATCTTTTCTAATATAATTTTTTCCTGAGATATACAGAGTATAACTAGAAAATTAACGCACAGCTAAAATGTTCCAAAATGTTATACATCACTTTGTTATACAATTTTTCTTCCCTATGCTTCTGGATCCGTCAAAATTCAAGATAATATTATATTTATAATTTCATATATGCTGTGTAATATAGAAAAATTAAAGAATTACAAAGAAGTATACGTATTAAGAAAAAAAAAGATAAAAAATATGAACATGCACAGAAACATAATCAAATACAGCATAAATAAACTATACAAAACACGTCAGATTTCTACTCTAAAATATTATAGATTGTCTACAGCTGGTTTTAGTTACGCATTTTTTCACAAAATAGCACAATTTTTTTGCTAAATTCTCGTTTAATCGTGAGAAATTTTTTTTGCCATTTTTGCAGGAATAAGTAAACTTCTTTTAGAATTATATTTTCTAGATTTCTTTATTAATGACACAGATTTTCTAGTTTAATTTTTAGTTAATCGCTTGATTAAGCTGCAACGTAATTAGGCTCTACTTCATTTTTTTATTATGTTTACTATTAGCATTAGAAATTAATTAAATTAAAGAGTCAAAATGACGCTACTTTGATATAATACTATGTAATAGGAAAGAAAAGAAAGAAAAAAATAGAGAATATTACAAATTTATAATTTTTAGTTTGCGCAACACGCGATTAATTAAAGATTAACATCGTTTCGGAATGATGATTCTCGAATGCTATTGCGTTTATATCGTATGGAAAGCAGCAAGTATATACATACAGATGTTCTTCCGAATGATTCAGAAACGCGCTTGCAAACGTTCATCTTTGCACGATAGAATTGCTCAAAGAGAAATGAAAGTGACGTGCTTGACGAAATTGCTGCATACAGTTACAGATAACAATAAGGCACAAGTTGCGTAGATTTTCTATTTTTCTAATCGTGGATGTAACCGCGAACTTGTTGAATCTTCTTTTCGTCAAACACGCGAAAGTTAAATCACGCAATGCAATTTGTCATTCGTTCACATAGTTTGTTCGATACTTCATTATCACACATATCGATCGTAAAAAAGATTGTACGCAGCAAGATAATAGGTTTATAATAGCGCCACAATATAACAGACAGTGTAATCGCACACGAAGACAGGGTCAGGGATAATAAAGTAAGATGAGATAAAAAAAAAACATGATGAACGCATCATGGGCTCATGTCGTCAAGCAACTTGCGAGAAGAAACAATTCTGAAATCTTGAACGAGGATGAGAAATTGACACTGTGTCATTAATATATTATGAGGCCTGTTAATGTCGTTGTGTAAGATTGTAAACGTTATATCGCACCTATATATATTAATATCCTCCGATTTTAGAATGAAGTAATCGGAGAGGAGACGTTTTCTCGTACTTCAATGTCACGTTTTCGAACGAACAGTGAGACGATCTGTTCGGTTAAGAGGAATCCGCGTGAAGATACATTATCTCGGATCGTGCACTTTAATTACGTGTAGGTCAGAAGACAATTAAAGTACCTCGCGCAGTGTAGAGTTAGTTGTGAGTAATGCGCAAATGACAATTGGCCTCGCAGAACACTCTCACGCTATCGTAGCAGCAAGAATATATGTATGCATAATATGCACGTACTTTAAACTAGTCAGATATACCGCCTTCTTCCTACAGGCCTTTCTTTTATACTTCGTAATGTTCATCGGATGTGAGATTAATGATTGTACAAAATTTAATAATAAGCAAAAAAAAAAACTAACGTGTCGGTAAATCGTTTGTTTTTCTTTTTCTTCTATGAATCTTGTACTACTAAAAAAAAAAGAAATCGATTGAACTTTTAGATAGGATACTTCTTTTGATTCATCAGGCTTTTTATGATAACGTTTTATTAGTATCTCTGTCAGGCGGTTTTTATAAAAAAAAAAAAACCACTTAAAAAGAAAGAGCTTTATTCGATGGCCTTTTATTGATATAAAATATAATTGTAAAGGACTAATTGTGGTTTTGAACTACAAATTTTAATGAGAAATAAAAATTTAGATGTAAATTGTAGTTTGATTAAGGGCTAAATAACTCAGCGATCACTGAAGTTATATCGATAAAAATAGCTATTTAAAAAAAATTGTAATATTTTGCATTATTACAAAAAGAAAGGCCTGGATCTTTTTAGAACGCGGTTCTATTTTGCAAGTTCAAACAATTTCAAATTGGAAAGGGAAAATCTTGTTGTTACGATTGTAAGATATAAGAAAGAAAGAGAATGACTTTGTTTGTACTTGCGAAATTATACTTACGGCTTGCGCGATTGGATATTCGCGGAGCTCTCAGATCGAAAACGAGCTTATGTACCTACTCGTACATTTATTGTTGTTACAATTCAAACTGACGTAATTTTATCAGATATTAAAGTACTACTTAGTCTATAATTAAGTTTAAGCATAAGCAAGGATTATGTCATCACGATGTTATGCAAATGCACGGTACGTAGATCTGTTTGTTTTAGCTGCACTTATAGTTTTCGCGTTCGAAATGAAATAAGTATATATTTATACATACAATCATATATATAAATTCTGTAAAAAGATGATCTCTTATAAAAAAGCTGCAGAATTTAAAAAAAAAACAAAAAGAAATTCGTGCTTTTTTATGGAGTATTCTTTTGAGAGTCATTTCGAGAATAATTAACCTCTTTACATAAAAATTTGTATATTTTTTACAGTCGCAGATGCTACATTTTAAACCAAAAAATTTTGATTAGAGACACTTTTTGGATCTGATAAATATTTCAAAGGATATTGTGAAAAATTATTATAAATTCTTCAGACTACATTGATTAAAGCAACCATTCTTGAAATTGCTTAGGATTAACAATATAGACATAATGTGTGTGTGTGTGTATGTGTGTGTGCGCGCGCGCGCGTGTGGTGTGTAAAATATGTGCACACACGCACACTCACTCACACACACACATATTGTTTTATAAAATTAAAAACTTAAAGATGTAACTTGGCGCACAACAACGCTTCAAAATATTTTTGAAAGTTTCTCTTGGCGAATTCGATACTCGAAGTGTCATATAAGAAGTTAATTGAGGAAATTTTGTACATTTATTCTACAACACATATACAGATAGAGGGTTTGGAGTCGTTAAATACTGTGGTAGTGACGAACCACAGGGTCCCTGATCTACGTCTAAGATACGCAAATACACAGCAGAAGATTAGAAGACGTTTAAAACAAATTATAGGATCCTAATTCGAGTCTATAACATAACATACATAGAATCAACTATCAGATTCAAATAATTGATTATTCTGTAATGCCAAGAGTAGATTACTTTGGTCAATATAATTTCAAGGGTTTATAATGATCTTTTGTGAGTATCTTCTAAAGTATTTATCACATCAAAAAATGGATTTTGGATCAAAATTATTGGACTTAATGCGAAGGTGACTCTGTCAAAAATATACAGATTTCGATTTAAAAGGATTAAAACGATTTCTCAAAACAATCTTCAAAAATCATTCTATACAAAAAGCGATTATATAAAAAAAATTTCTTTTAAAAACTTTTAAACTTTGATTTTAAAAAATATTTTTTTATAAAATTTCAACTGGCTTAGTTTCGCCAATTATAATTCGTACGAAAATAAGAATCGCATATACATGATTGAAATTTACATGTAGTTTTGTCAAATATTACCATAAATTTAAAAGTAGCGTAATTATATTGATTTCAATGAAAATGAAGAAAAGAGAGAAGAAATTGTAAAAAGTGCAATTAAAACGAGTTGATCTAATTTTGTACTCGAGACTATCCGTATGACTGTCCTACGCGAAATATGCATGTTATATATGTACGATACATTACATGTCCTAAAACACGTACATAATTCGCATACTTTAGTAGTGTATATTGTATGCCGTTTAAAATTGTCGGACAAGGAAATGCCTAAGATTTTTAATGAAATGACGTTTTATACAGTAATATCAAGGAGATGCCTGAGCAAATACACACACGTCGATTAAATCTTGCTCACGTCAAGATATAATGAAGTATTTTGATGCAACAAAAAGCTTTGTACATTAGTTTAACAGCCGAGCATTACCTACTTTGTTAGATTTTACATATCTATCATTGTACATATATATGTATACACAAATACGTATAGACGTATAAATAGATATATATATACACTTATACATATACATATATCTATTATTATCTATTTTTGTTACGTGTTTATAAATGAGAAGAATGTATTCTGTCGCGGAATACCAAATGTAACATATAGAACGAGATTTTAGCGAATGGATAATGGATTTAAGCATCGCATAAAGACTCTACCATCGGTTTTATATATAATTTAGAACATTTATTGTGTCTGTATCGTTAAACTTTACTAATAAGTTGACAAAAGATCATATATATGAGTTATGTTTAAGTATTTTTTTTTTGTTTTTTTATGTAATCAAATGAGCGTATAATTTAGTTGAATAGTGTATAGCTTTTAAGATGTTTAACATTTACTATTTCATCGGGTAAAAAAAAGAGGAGAAGGGAAAGCTATGTAGATTAGAAATAATTAGTCTGGAGTGGCGCCCGTTTGCCCACGTTGCAATTGACCACCAGCCACTTACAGTGCTTGAACAGTGGAAAGCCTCTAGGCACCGGCTGCTGTGAGTGGCTGTGGTCAATCGCAACGTGGGCAAACAGGACACTCCCGTTAGTCTGTACGATGATCATGACAAAATTTTATGATAAAATTGTTGACGAGCACGTGCTCGTTGAGACAGTAAATGTTGACCGTTCGCTTTTCTCTTCTTTTTTTAAATTTAAATGATCCACAGATTTATTCTTGTTTATGCGAATCTGCAGAATGAATGGTGATGAAGTTTTACGCTTGTAATGAAATTACTTGTAGTGCAATGACTTGACGAAATTTGATTAATTTGTGTATATATATTACAAGATTCTCGTTCTTTTTACATATAATAGTTCTATCCACATACACACACGTGAGTCACACCGTCAATTACGAGACACAAGAGTTACTGCTTATACAACGACGTGATATATATACACGACTTTTTAACGGATTTCTCTTTATCTTTAGTATTCTGTTTTAGAGTGACAAAGTTTGTTGTCGAATTAGTTTATTGAGTCGTTGGTGTAATTTGCATCATTGTTAAATGTTATCTCACGTGCATTATTGCAAGTGCAATCCGTTGTATCATTATAAAACACATATGCATACACAACCGATATACCATTTCACGATTAATAGCACTGTTGATTATATATGTCGATTGAATTTTTATTATCCGAAGAAAGATTTTGTACAGACATTGTAAAATATATTTTTAATCCTCTTTTTTTCTCTCTTCTCTTTCTCTCCTAATTTTATTATTTATGTGCGCGCGCAAATCTTTCGCTTCTGCTGCATTTTGTATAAATACGCCCGTACTATTGTTATTATTGTAATGCCATTGCGTAAATGCCATGCCGTTGAGCCTTGCCATTCATCATCCGGAGAGAGGAGAGAGCTCCCAAAGTTGATTTATCTCTTTTTTCTCAATACTCACATGTGGATCGCGCCATGGACACGAGAAGAAGAATCTTTTCTGTAATTAACAACGTTATAATTATATAACGTTGTAATTAACAACGCCGATATACGCCGGAGAGAAAAGCCATTAGTTTGTAATCATTAAGCTGAAATATATATAACATTTATATGCGTAATGTGTACATTCATCCCCCCCTCCTCCTTCCCCGAATTGTGTATCTTACGTAAGAAGACATCGCCAATTTGTAATGACTTTATACTGATTAAAGTCCGGGGATAGTCATCTGCTTTTTTATTGAGATTACTCTTTTAAACGATCACCTAGGGTGATTTTTACACCTCGATTAGAAATCACTATTGTTAATTACATATGTTGTATATTATTAATTATTTCATCATTTATTAGTGTATTTGAGATAATTTGAGATAATTATGCATATAGATTTATATATATATATATATATATATATATATAATTATATATTGGTGTTTCGAGATTGCTACGTATTGCAACTTCTTTGTTTCTTTTTTCGGTGCTTGTTTTTTGAAACTTAGAAATACGTTAGGAAACGAAAAGACAACTTAGTTTTTATATTTAAGTGTATGTATATATATATATATATATATATATATATATATATATATATATATATATACACAAAATATGTCCATATATGTTTACACATCCTTCTTTCTTTTGTAAAAATACTGCACAACACAGTCTATTAGGCATAATTAAATCATAATGAAAATTAACAATTAAACTTTTAATCGCGATTTAAATCACTGATTTTAATCAATTTATTTAAATCATTCCAGTCCTGATATACTCATTTTTCATAAAAATGTGAGGAGAAATAAAAAAAATAGATATGAATTCTCAATTCAGTAAAAAACAAAAGATTATTGAGATTGAGTTTCATTTTCTCGCTGCTAAAGTATACAAGTATACAAATCAAGTGACTATCCCCAGATTAAGATGCGCATCTCTCCAAAGCGGAGAGGGTTCGAGGAAATCCATATGATTGATACGATACATCCTGTGGTTCTTACAAGATGTTAGAACTACAGAACTCGCTGTAGAAATTTGACATTGCGACGCATTGCGCTTTCTTATTCAATGTTAAATCGACGTCTAACCTCGATATTCTCTTACGAAATTATGGAAAAGATCGTCATATGTTCTCCGCATACACAACTGCATGCAAATGATAACGTATTTACGTTCGATTCTGTGCTCGCCGTTCGATGACGATGAGTAATGCACGCATTTCAGTTATACTAAGATTGGCTCGTGTTGCATATTCAATTATATTATTTTAATCCTTGATCATATTTGCAAATTTATTACTGCTCTAACGATACAGAGTGCTCCGCAGGCTGTATCAATTGCTCTAATCTAATCTAATTAGTCTAATGACCGATACATCATCACATATCGAGCGCAGTTTCTTGGAATCAGAAACAGCCGACGTCGCTCTTCTCTGACAAAGATTAATTACGCGAATACTTTGTTGAGTATTATTTCAGTTTGTTTATTGAAGACGCAAGGTTTATTAGTTTATTGCCTCTCATTTATGTAAGTATATTTTTTCAAGTCAATTTTTTCGATTTTATATCGAAATTAAAGACTATCCTTTCTCTTTTCGCTGGCTTAAACTTTTACCTAATTGCTTCGAAAAGAGTGATAAATTTATATAAATACAGCTAGATATCAAGGTGTGATTCTATAAAATAATATATACATGCGTGTGTGTGTGCAAAATTATGTATGTATATATGTGTAATTATACATATATATATAAATTCTAATTGTATATATATAATTATTTAATTATATATATTTATAAATAATTAACACACTGGCTGCCATCATCCATAACTAGCGCAATCAAAATTTTTTTAAACGCTTATAAAAAATAAATACCATTTAATGTAAAATTTTAAATGACATAAATAGCTAAATAATAAAAATACTACTTATGAAGATATTTATTTAAATTATATTACACATTATTTTAAAACATTATATTTATAAGAAAATGCTGTTATATGACACAGTAAGCTATACAAAATATTATTTGCTGGACAGGCGTGTGTTGAGAGATATATTTAGAATTATATAATTAATATTATATTTTAATTATGACTAATATATATATATATATAAATTATAATTTTATATACATGTATGTGTGTGTGTGTGTGTGTGTGTAAAACATATTGTTTCCTTGCCGGAATGAATGCAGCAATTTTCGTTCGTCGATATAAATTGTTATACGCTAAAGAGTCTCCAAAGCAATAGAGACAAAATAATGTTTCCCGTCACATCGATTCTCCAACGTGTTCAAAGCGAAGAACATCATTCGGTCATCGCTCGAATATAATTCTAGCTACATATAAGCTACATATATTTATTTAAGGCTCTGGCCTCGATGCAGTAGGAACATTATCATTATTGATTTTCCTTGTTCTAAATTTATTCTCGCCCACATTTATACTACGCGATTCGTTTCTCGATTTGTTCATCGCCTCATTATGAAAATCTGGAATATACTTATCGTTCAAAGATCACGCGCTAAATATTCGTTCGCAATTGCTTCTCTGGCGATGCCAGTCCATTCTGACCCAGCAAACGAAAATGGATTGAAATGAATTGAAAATTTTAATTCATTTCAACAAAATATGGAAAAAATAGCATTTACCTTTCAATCCTATGTCATGAATTAAAATAAATTGTATGACCCGAGTAACTTTTTTTGGATTTAAAAAGTAAAAATCATTTTGTTTTAATCCCGCGTGATAGATTAAAATAAATTAATGGTCTGCATATTTTTTTGAATTGAAAAGAATAAGAATTGCTTTGTTTTTATCTTTACATATGAATTAAAATAAATTTTAAAAAATTCGGAAACTTTAATTGGATAGAAATGGATTCAAAAGATCAGAATCTAGATTTGACACAACAAAACAAATCCATTTCTGTCCATTTCAATCCATTTTCGTTTGCTGGAGAGTCACGCTCTGATCCATTTCGAAAATTTTTATTGAAACGAACTGCAACGAATTGAGATAGATTTCTCTTTCGCAAGGAATATAAAATTCAATTTATATTAACCTTTGGTTAATGTTGATAATGTTGATTTAAAGTGGCGGATCGACACGAAGCAGTTTCGGCTCGCAATCGTTATCGGTAGGATAAGGATAATTCCAAGAAAGAAATCTACACGATCAATTCTCTAAATGTGATAGGCGTTTATTTTTTCTTAAACGTATGGATACGCAAATCGTTCCTCGTGTCGCGCACGAGGGTAACAATGATAACCAGAGATTAACAAGGATATCCACGATAAAGCTTATCGCCTTAATTCGTATGTCGGTCCTCCCTCCTTAAATAATTATGTACACGAGTTTTGCATTAGTCGCCTGCGAAACGCGGAAGATTTCCGCGTCTTGCGGAAAACGCTTGGTGTATAAATAGTCGCGGATGATGCATCATTCATGGCGGGCAACGCGTCGCGCGTACAATTTTCGTTACTATAAGGACACAACAATATCATTGACTAACATGCATCATCTGCACGCACTAAGAAATTATCAAACTTGCATACGTGTGCGAGTTTAAACGTAACGCTCGCGCAGGACGTTAAAAAAAAATTGAAGAGCGCAACGTTATAACAATTGTGGAAAAATTTTCATTTGAAAAAAAACATTAAATACAATTACGTTCTTGCTTCTTTTTAATGTTCTCGAACTTTTTTTTATCATCCTGCATAAGTCCGTTATACAGATAACATACGTATACAAGTCTTCTCTTTCAATATTATATTAAAACGTTTGTATCATTTACAAACTATAATGCTATAACTTACTGCAGGTAGTAACTAATGGACAGATACAATTTCAATTACCGCTTCGGCTTGCAAACTATACATGACTCGTATTTATATCTACAACAGTATTCAATGGTTTTTCGTGGGTTTACTGGCGTGCACAATCTGGTAACTCTTTTCAGAGAGTTCCTCTTTTTCTTTGTTTAGCTTAACAAATGCAGGTTTTACACTCGCACATTCTTGAGAAAGAAACTATAAAATAACTGTTAAGAGTTAATTGGATGTAAATTCAGTTATGTAAGCTCCAAGACCAGAGATACACGTGTTAGAGAAAAAACATTTTCGATATGTTGTTCAAAATAATTTATGCTTTCTCGAATGCATTTTATCCAGCCCTAGTAGTGGTTTCTAATATTGATTATCGGGTGACTGCTGGATCACACACAGTGTTTACTATGACATTATTAATGCATTCCTTGCGGATGATTAGCGATAACATAGCGGAATCACGTCGCGCGGATCTCTCTATGAAGGTTGAACCATAAATAAAAATCTCTTATTGATTTTACGGAAGAGACGTCAGTGGAAAAAAGAAAGCCAATTTCAGTACAAAGTCAAGGAAGGGTAGCTGGCATTTTTCTTTTTTTTTTTTAATACTTGTGAAGGTGTGTAATGCTGAGTGAGTGTCGCACGTGCTAGTCAATGCCACATTACTCGTCCAATGGTTTTTAGTAGCTGAAACAGATCCACAGTAGGTGGGTAACACAAGTAGACAAACACACACGATCGATCAGTCGCACTCGTGCCAGAATCCAGAGCTTGATACTAACCGATAATAGTTAGGCTTGAATGGACCTGCTTTATTGAGACCCATGTACTTTGCTTGTTCATCCGTTAGTTCCGTCAGGTGCGCGTCGAAAGTGGGTAAATGCAGCGATGCGACATATTCATCTACAAATCGGCGTTATGACCTTATTATCTCAATACGATATATCTGATAAATCAATAGAAACAAAAAAATCGAGTATTACTAGCTTAGTGTCAAAAGTTATTTTTTCACTAAATTCTCGATATTTCGAGATATATTTTATAAAATTTTTCTAAAAAAGGAAAAGAATAGTATTGAAATCAAAAAGCCGTAATTATTTTAATTATTTTAAATTAATTAGTAACTTTAATCAATAAGAATTAGTTCGACACAATAAATCTTAGTTTTTCACTTAACAGACGCAAAGAAACTGCTATATTAATGTTAGTATCCACAGATGTACCTACCCATTTTCTTCGGCAGCAAATAAACGTCGCTTTTATATCGTCCCGGTGGTGCATTGAACAACTCAATGAGGGCTAATGCTTGCGTAGCGGCAGTAATTGACACCACAAAGGATGGAATACTCGAACACGATAGATTCACCAAACGACCTTCCGCCAGCAGAACGATGCGTTTACCGTCCGGCCAAATAACGTGGTCCACTTGCGACCTCACTTTCTCCCAAGTCAAATCGGGCGTGCGTAAACTGTTCTGTTAAGAACAATATTTAAGGGGATTTAATCCTCGATCTTCCTCCGGGTGAATCATATCAAATCAATTGCTCGCGAATCGGATCGCTATAACTGCCCGTCGCGTAATCGCACGCTGCGCGGGTAAAGAAGATAAAGTGAGACATACGACGTCTATCTCCGTGTTGCTATGGCCCATATTGCACACGACGCATCCGTTCTTCATCTTATCCATGTGTTCGCGCGTGACCACATTCTTATTGCCCGTCGCTGTAATAACAATGTCTACATTTCGAATGACTTCATTGAGCTTCATCACTCTGAAGCCGTCCATGCTGTAATGCGACAACACATATGTATAGGATTTCTATCTGACTCGGCGGACGATCTGATTGCGAAATTAATCGCTGGCAAGCGCGCCTTACCTGGCCTGCAAAGCGCATATGGGATCGATCTCGGTGATATATACAATGCAGCCTAAGCCTTTGAGAGCTTGACAGCATCCCTTCCCGACTTCTCCATAACCGCATATTACAACTTGTTTTCCTCCAAACATGATATCAGTGGATCTTTTCAAACTATAAGTAATAAATTTGATAAGTATTGAAAACTAATAAGCGTCGCATTCAGAATAAGTTTACATTCGAGATCTTTTCCGCGAAACGAAAACATATTCACCTATCAATGATGCTCTCACGGCAGCTGTAGAGATTATCGAATTTTGTTTTAGTCACACTATCATTCACGTTCATCGCGGGAACAGATAATTTTCCTGCCTTTGACAATTGATATAATCTATGTACACCTGTCACGCTCTCCTCGACAATTCCTAGAAAAACATATTTCTATTTTACTCATCCATAAATCAGACATCAAAAGAATTATTTATCATCAAGTGAATATCCATTTTCGTTTATTATTACTGCTACTAAATTAATTTAATTAATTTTAAATTAATTTAATTAATTAATTTTAAATTGATTTTCTGATATCAAGAATTTTTTCTAATGTGCAAGCTACAAAAAATTGTAACACCAGACAACACGCAGCGATAAACCTTGGATCATTTTGAACATGGCGTTGTATTTCTTGAGCATCAAGTGAGTGGCGTCACCGCCGTCGTCCAGTATCATATTCGGCTGCCAATTCTCAGCCGCCACGCATTTATCGATGCACCACCAGAAATCCTCCTCGGTTTCGCCACGCCACGCAAACACCGGGTACCCGGCGTACGCCAACGCCGCGGCTACCTCGTTCTGCGTGGAATAAATGTTGCACGCCGCCCATCGCACTTGCGCGCCCAGTTCCACCAGCGTCTCAATCAGAACGGCGGTCTGCGCGTTGATATGAGTGCATCCCACAATCTTGGCGTTTTTCAACGGCTATGCAAAGATATTAGTCAGATTTTTTTTCTCTTTCTCTCGTAATCGAACGAGAATTTATCTAAAAACTGAATTTTTATTCCTTTTAAAAAATATCCAGGCGTTAACGATCTCTCTGTTGTTATTGGAGAGAAAGTGATGCGAGAGGCATACCTTGTCATCCGCCGCGCGTTTTCGCAATGCCATGATTCCCGGCATCTCCTGTTCGGCGATCTCGATCTCCCTGCGGCCGAAGGCATGCTGATTGATGTTACGCACGCAGAAATCCGTGAAGCCCTTCTCTGTCTTCTGGATCTTCTCGCGCGGTGAGACATCATCCTCGTCTGACGAGCTTCCTGTATAAGAGGCTAAGGTAGCGCCAGGTGCCGAAAAACGTCGATTATTAGTACCACATCGAGGTGCAGATTATTCTAACGAAGCAGCTAATGCAATTGCTAAGTTCGTGTTATTAGAATAATCGCTAATTCTAAACAATCGTGACAATAAAATCATGGACGATACGTATGTAACGTTTTAAACGCTACGATGAAAACACAAATTGATAGAGGATGATAATACGATATTAATATATAGAACTAAGCTACAAGATGTTTCTTCTTTCAATAAACAAAACACAGAGATCTATTACTGCGATGCTACATGTGTAACAATTGTAGACGCATTCGTACCAGAACTATAACTGTCGGTGCTGCTAGCTGACAAAGAGCGGCTCCGGTAACGGCTGGACTTCTTTAGCGCTCCAGATTTGGAGTCCTAGAAATCGAAAGGTACAGTTAGTTTAGGGGCTACGTACGAGTCCTCTCTCTTTTCTAAGAGGCTGCAAAATGCATTGAGAGAAATTATAAACTAAAAGAGTGCGCATGAAGCTAGTTGGTTGTGCTGAATGTACACAGATCAATACAGACGATTCATTTATCTTTAAAAAATATCCCTTATCTCCTCATGTCATTATGCATGATGAAATTTCAACGTGTCTCAAGTGGGACTATTTTCTCTTGGAGTGCAAAATCACTCCAAGATAAAGTAAGATGTAAAGAACTCTAATTACATTTGATAATCCATATATAATCGTCCCATTAGTCTGTGTTATCTAATTGATAAGCGAAAATGGTAAATCTGATCAGCACACACGACATTTATATGGCAGAAAGAGTTAAGGCAGCCCTGCAAGGAAATAGCGAGGATCATTCTACGGCATTGGGGTACAGATTTACTTTGTGTTTTTTTATACACATATATACTCTTACTTACTAATTTTGTTCTCGCGCCGTGAAAGGCATTATTTGATGCCTCTAGGCTCTGAAATCACAACAACCACCATTTCATCATTCAAATGCATCAAAGTGTCCGCAATACAGTCCGTAGTTTGGTACAAAGCTCCCAAAGGTTTCATACTTGTGCGCAATATAGAAATTTTACGACAACACTCAATTTCTTGCACTTTATTTCCGTATCTTGTATAATTCTTTTATATCGAGTAAAACGATTTCAAATCACAAATCAACATAATGACTAATCGTTATAAGATGGATCAGAAAATGTTCCAAAAAGAATATACAGAGTGATTCAAAGAGTTATTACTAAAATTAAGGAGGTGAAAATGAATAAAACAATTTTCAAATCCAGGCTGTTCGAAATAATTTTGAGTTAATACAGGCCTTTGTAGAGAATTCGAACAACGTATCAATGAAGTAATCGTTTGAAAATTGCTCGATCCATTATGCGTATTTATACGTTCCTTAACTTTGGCAATAAACTTTTGATTCACTCTGGTACAGAGGATTAGCAACATTTGTTTCTGAATCTTTTCTGTTTACAATTTTGTATCGGATCAGAGCTGGAATACACTCAGATAACTTGAGCAATTAAAAGCCGTTTCATGAATTATATGCTATCCCCTTTAATTCAATTATTTTGCAATTCACGTGCTAATTGTGCCACGCCTAAATGGTGTATCTAGGCTTAAGAGCGATGCATGAGTGATTGGTACCGAATCTACGGACTACTGTGTGAATAATGCTCTATATGTGTAAAATAATATAAGCATTGTAGATGCCAGGTCATGGGCACTATGCGTAACCGCATGCATTCACTTCTCCAAAAGTTGCTCTCTCCCTATATTGTTATTTTAATTAGTGGAACAAGTAATAATGACTTGTTACATGTGCCTGGAACAACCATAAATATTTGCTTAGAGAAAGAGAATACAGTGTTATTCTTGTGCATTAATATCGAGCAATGCTCGATCGTATTCTTCTTGCAGCGTAAACAAGCTTTTGTTGGATCTTTATTTATCTCTGTTGTTGGTATATTAAGTAATGTTATTCTCAACCCAATAATTTACATAATAAAAAAGGAAAAAAGGAGCCAGAGAGAATTTCTTCCGATCATAGCTGCAAATAGGAGCCGAGCTATTCCGGGTAGCCAAATAGGCTCTTAACCAACGCCCATTCATCATTGAATGACATGTCAATTAATGCCATGTGTCCAATTATATAAGAACCACATGTGGTCACAAGACTTCAAAGGATTGGGTGGGACAAAAGAAACACAGGTGAGGAGTTGATAAAGAGATTGACAGAGACGGACGAAAGTAGGAGATAAAGGAGAGACACATTTAAAGAGAGAGAGAAAATGAAAAAAAAGTACAAAGAAACCGACATAAATAAGAGGGGAAAAAGTGACAAACGTCGAAACTCTTCATTTCTGCGGGACGAGCGACACCCGATGCGGAAAGTATCGTCGGCGATAACGTTAAACGCGCGTTCTGGTCTCGTTCACCGATCGACTCCGCGAGAACGGCGGCAAATACGAGTCGTGGCATACAGCTGTCAGATTGGGGCGAACGTCGCTCGGAGCGCGCGGGACTGCCCGAGATTTTGCATTAGAGCGAAGCCCGGCTCGATTTACCTTCATACTGGACGCTGGATCGGTGACCGGGCCATCGGCGAGCGTGCTTCTCGTCTCTTTCCCGGACGACGTGCTGTTCACACCATCCCCGCTGTCGGCCATTTTTCGAATGCACGTCCGCGCGACATCGTCCGGATCGAACCGCTAGGTGGCGCTCCGCGCGCGCGCGCGCAGGTCAGGCTCGTAGCTATGTTCACGGCGTAACCCGCGTATCGCTATGGTCAACATTAAAGGCGACAATCAAATTCAGACTTACGATTAATTGGCAATTAACTCGACTGGCAAAATCGTTTATCATTGCTTCTGATTTAATATTTCTTCTCACGAATCAGAACAAAAAAAATTGATAAATTCTGTTCATATTAACAAAAATACTGCGGGCTTTACAAGTCAATTGCCGATTAAGTTAATCCGAGTTCAATCGAAATCACCTTAAGTTGAAATTTATATTTCGGATTGATACGGATAAATGTTGCAAAACATAATTCTAAAATACAGGAGGGAAATACAGAATTATTATTATTTATTATATCACGAAAGAAATCACAGAATTATCATTATTTGCATCTCAAAGGAAATACAAAGTTATTAATTATATTATGATTTATTACATTGTATCATGAATTATTAATTATTCGTCCGTAATCAGGCAACAATAAGTCTTATCTCTACTTCGCGGGGGGAAATGTCCCCTGAAATGTGTTTGAGCTCGATCCCTGGCGACCGTACTGCCCACGCGAAAAACATCGGCGCTCGCCGATGCGTGCCCACCCAGCAAGATGGCTCCTCTACGGGGCGACACTCGATGTTTGACGTGAAGTTATTTACACACTTGGAATCTCGCGCCGCTCTCGGGAGACGTGCCAGCCGTGTCGCTGTGTCGACGCGTCGCGGTGCCGCGCGTGTCTGGTGATAGTGCCGTTTCGCGGTCGGAGGTTGCGTCAACGGTAGCGTAACGTCACGTCAAACGCCGTGCCGTATCGTGCCGCGCCGCGCCGCGCCGAGCCGAGCGGAGCCGAGGACGAGTGAACGACGCGCGGACGACGGATACACGGTCGCCGAGGAGCGAGACGTCCCCGGATCTCGGTGACGTAGACGACGACGACGACGACGACGATCGCGACCACGCGCCTACGGCCGGGTTCCGGTGACGGCGGATCAGCGCCCCCCTCGAGGAGACAGCCCCTGCGCTTCCCCCTCACTACTCAGGTAGCCCTCGTCGTCACCCTGTCGTGTTTTACATTTCGCAAGGACGACGGCGACAACGACGGCGACGGCGGCGGCGGTAGCGAGCGTCTCCTACCCCGTCGCCTCTCTCCCTTTTGCCGGACGACATCCTCGGAGAGAGACGATCGCATCGACTCCATCATCGTCGTCGTCGCCGTCGATTGTATATGGTGCATATTCTGATCTGAAATCTGTCATCGAGACACATTGGAGAATCGCGTCGTCATTTGGAGCGACAGAGGGTTCGCTCGTTTCCATTTGCACCTTCCTATGCACTCGGCCCGCTCTCATCCTTGCTACCCCGAAGCCGGGATACCGATGTCCCTATGCATGGAAATGCCCGATCGACTCGCTTGCTGCACTTTCCGTACTTGTCTTGCCTCCCCCCTTCACTCCGAACGTCGGGCTCGCGCGCCCGTTTCACGTGGGGCGCAAAAAAGCGGTGTAACGCGATTAAAGGGAAAGGACCTATGAGATCGCGCACGGGACGTCGCCGACTTTCGCACGCTTTCAGGAACGTCTTTCCTTCTTAGTTGCACTTTCTATCAGTTTTTGCTCTTTCCCTCTCTGTCGGTCTCCTCGTCTTTTTCTTTTGGAGAAAGAACACGGAGGAAAAGAGTATACTTATCCCATTCAGAATGCAGAAAGTGTAACGTAGTACAGCTGAGACAAGCAAATCTAACAGATCTGTTCGCCCTACATGCACTCTCTGCACCCCGCTCGTTTTCTCTCTCGCTCCCACCAGACGTCGAGCGTATGACATTTCACTCCGTTCTCCAAACCTGCGAAAAGTGTGGGAAAGTGCAGGTAGGACGAGTGCCGGCGAACGCACGCGGACGTATTCCGGAACTGCGGAAGAAACGGAGTATCTTCCTCGATGAGCAAAAGCGAATCCGCTGTAATCCGAAAGGGAGCGAGACATCGAGGATGTTTCGCGTGTTGCGCTCTCGTGTTGCTTCTTTAAAAGTGAAAATCGCGGAGAATTCTGTCAATCGCGGCTTATTTGTTACTATCAATTGGGAGAGAGAGAGAGAGAGTTGACTTATTCGGTGGACATCTGGCCTTGTCACAATTGTACTCATTGTCGATGCCTGTTGATGCAATTAGCATGAAGCAGAGCTATTGTGAATAGCTCTTTCAACGTAATGCATGATTCATAGTTGTATTTTAAGAGATACACGGCGCGGCATAAATCTGAAACGGTATACTAAAGTAGTTGTTACAGATTATGAAAGATAATTGACTAAAGAACTCTGCACTTGTGCTAAATCTGAGATTTTATACTAAAACAACTAAAGTCGCTGTAGACTGTGGAAGACGATTAAAAAGAGAACTCGCTAAATTTGTGACACAAGAACTTTCTGAATTTATTACTCTAAATTTCTTAATCTCAGACTTTAGTATGCCGTCTGTACTTGCTATAGATTATAAAAAATAATTGATAGGGAAACTTCCTAAATTTGAATCTGAAATTTATAAAGTGGTTGCTATAGATTATGGACGATTATTGACAAAAGGACTCTCTAAACTTGTGTGTAAATCTAAAATTTTATACTAAAGTGATTGCCATAGATTATGGAAGACAATTAATAAAAGAATTCTAAATTTATTTATAAAATTTATAAACTTGAGACTGTGTGTAAAGTAGTTGTTACAGATTGTAAAGAACAATTATGGGATATGGGAACTATCTAAATGTGTACGTTCTCTCTGATTTTTTTTCAGATACACAGTGCCATTCCAAAGAACCATTGCTCACAGCTGTGCTAAACTGTAAACGCTATGCTTAACAATAGATAGTGTTTAAGGGTTTTCAAGCTCTGTGTTATTTATATTTAATGACGTAACATTATTAATCGCGTCTCTATCGTAAGAGCTTCACGACGGGAGTAGAGGTAATCGTACGGATGAGACATACGAGGAGAATCAGTCGCGCATAGACGATTTGTACATAAAGCCCAAGATTCATCAATGCGAGCAAGCGAATTGTGATTCAAATCGTTTAGAGATGTTACCAAAGGGAGATTGAACCAATTTTCTACACAAAGTTCTAGATATTTGAAGGGTAGAGTATGATCAAAGGTGTAAAGGCAAATCTGTATTGGTAGCAGATTATTCGGTGGCATATCGCTATGTCTTGAGCAACGCTATTTAAAAGGAGAGAACAAATTTATTTTGACATTTGCTACAAGCGGTATCATCGCGCGCTAAACATGGCGAGAAAAAGTGACAATGTGAAGAGCATCAACGTCGCGGTGGTCGGGCTTTCCGGCACGGAGAAGGACAAGGGACAGGTCGGCGTCGGCAAGTCATGTCTGTGCAATCGCTTTATGCGTTCCATGAGCGATGATTACAACGTCGAGCATATTTCGGTGTTGTCGCAGGTATTTGCATCTTCTCGTTTTTGTTATTGATTAACCGTACATTTCGATGATCATCGAACATTTTATTGCAGTCTGACTTTAGCGGACGTGTGGTGAATAATGACCACTTCCTGTACTGGGGCGAGGTGATGAAAACGGCGGAGGACGGAACGGAGTTTCAGTTTCAAGTCATAGAGCACACGGAATTTATAGACGACGCGTCGTTTCAGCCGTTCAAAGGCGGCAAAATGGAACCATATGCAAAGAGATGTGCCGCTACGAAGATCACGAGCGCGGAAAAGCTTATGTATATCTGTAAAAATCAGCTGGGCATAGAGAAAGAATACGAGCAGAAGGTTTTACCTGATGGTAAATTGAACATCGACGGATTTTTGTGCGTATTTGATGTGAGCCTCGTGCCGAATAGGGCAATAGAGAAGCAGGTTGAGATTGTGGCGAATATCCTGAACAATTTGATGAAGACGAAGAAGTCGATAGTGCTGGTAACAACCAAGAACGATGATGCGAACGAGCAGTTTGTCAGAGAGGCCGAAAAATTGATAATGCGCAAAGAGTACAAGGGATCGATTTTAATTATCGAGACCTCGGCGCACGAGAACATTAACGTGGATTTGGCGTTCATGATTCTGGCACAATTGATCGACAAAACGAAAATGCGCAGCAAAGTGATACCATTTGCCGAGGCAGCCAGGGCTAGGAAGGAGCTTTTGGACGCATCAACGGAATCGTTACAGAGGTTGATCCGGATACATGTGACCGATTATCGCGCCTTGTGGTCGCAGGCTTCGAAAAAACTCGCGCAATTCAAAGAATTCTCCACCTTTGTAGAGTTATTTGGTATCGAAGCGACGCAGAGATTGTTCAGAAGACATATTAAAAAACTGAAAGACGAACAAATAGCGAAGAAAATACAGGGCTACCTAGACATGTTGCCGGATATACTTCATGAAATCTGTCCGGATATATCGAATTTAATTAATGAGTAAGTTAATACGAATAATAGTTTTTTTTTTATAAATCTTAATTGCTAAGATGCCGCGATTACAGAGAATGGTCGGCGGTGCAACAATACATAAAGGCGCATCCTGATTTTGATCAGTATTTCTACGAGTGTCCCGAAGACATACCATGGATTGATTGTGATTTTGGAGAAAGCAATGGCACGAAAATTCCATACGACGTGTTGGAGACTCCAGAGGCAGAAACTGTATTTAAAAATCATATAAACGCTTTACAGCAAGAGCAACGGCGATTAGAGTAAGTTATTCCATAGAACTGAGTCCAACCGCTTTAACAAATTAATATTGCAGAGATGAATTCAGATGTTTTTCACGTAACTGATGATAACTAATTAGTAATGAATTTATATCATTTTATTCGATAATTTGGAAATATTCTAATAATCATGCAATTCATTAATGCTTTGCTTTATTCTGGGTGGCGTTTTTTTGTGCAGACTTCCAAAAAGGTAATTTCTGCTTTTTAACTTGCTTTCTTGTTGTATAACATATGTCGGAAATATTCTATGATGTTTATTGTGTATTTAAGTCGGAAATATTCTATGATGTTTATTGTGCTAACATTTATATAACAGTATGAGCTTATATATTATATATAGAGTGGTAGATTCGAGGTAATCGTAGCTGGCAATCAATATTTGTCTTGCCATTTAATAAATCAATTTACTTACCATGCATGAATTAATTCGAGGAAATTAAGGTTGAATAAAACATCTTTACACTAATATTACAGTGAATTACAAATTTTTATTGTAAATATAATAAGTTTCTGTAATTAATAAAATTATTAATAATGATAGGCACGCATGTTATAATCATTTAATATTATGTCGTTGACATATTCAATTATTTTAAAAAGTTTTTTTTTACTTTTGTCAATTGTAATTAATTTTTATTAGGTGGAAGAAACAATTTAAGCAATTGTTGGAGGAAACTGGCTATGTTACGCCTGGGAAACATTTGTCTGAAGTTAGAGTTTTATTTATGGGCAGGGAATGTTTTGAGGAGCTTTCTCATCATGATTGTCAAGAAATTTATGATCAGCATCAAAAGGAAATTATTGAAAAGGCAAAACACAATTTTCAAGTAAGATGTTTGTAATAGATGCATTATTGTATTATGTTACATAAAGAATACATGTAATCAGTATTATAATACGTTACAGGAATTATTGTTGGAACACGCCGATCTATTTTATCACTTCAAGAGTATAGCTCCATCTGGAACTATTACGCAGGATGATATAAAAGAAATTACAGACGCGTTATTGGATGATTTTAGGTATATCTTGTACTAGATTCAAAGTAAATTTTTCAGCTACAATTCTATATATGAAAATTATTGTAATTAAAAATATACGTTATAAATTAATATACATTATTTATACAATTGTATCAATTTTTACGTTTCTAGATATAAAGCATTAGATAGATTAGATCAAGACAGAAAGTTAATGTTATTTCAACATTTGGGATTTGTGCATTGTCCTATAAGGGAGCATTGCCCTGCTTATCCAAATTGTATGGACGCACTTATAGAAAGAATACTTGGGACAAAAGCTCACAGGTAAGAAGTCAATATTAGTCAAGCATGATTATATAATGCGGAATTATTTCATAACACAACTCTGGAAACGTTCTAACAGACCTTCCTCATGGAATCACAGTAGTCAGTGGCAGTTAACATCGGACAACAATCAGTTAAATTTAGTTATACTCGGAAGTAACGGGCTAAGCGAAGAGTTTGCTCGTGAAATAAGGGCACAAACGGACGATGATGAAGTGGAAATAGATTGTCAACTCTACACCCTTGGATATCGCATCATAGATGGTGATGTCGGACTGCCGCATAATTCCTTTACTACCTCCGATTTCATGCCGCATGGTAAATATTCTCTTGATTGCATCTCCATACTTTGCAAAAACGTTATCTACATGTAACGGATGTGCCTTTCTTGTTCTAGGATCCTTTTGTATCTATTCAAATGAAGATTCATTTGAATACATTCGATCTTCTTTAGAGAAAACCTTGTTATCAAATTTAGAGCAAGAGGACAGACTACCATTTCAAGGATTGCCCATTGTAATAATGTTTATACCAGAAGCCAGTATTGATGAAATGGAGGCCATGAAGCTCAGAGAAGAGGGACAAAATCTCGCCGACAGGTACATTAATTGTACATTAATCATCAAATTAAAGTTTATCGAGTATGTAATAATCTTATCAATTTCGTAGCTTGCAATGTCCGTTTATTGATGTCTGCATAGACGATCTGGAGCAGGAGAAACATAAAAGATTCCCGACTTCATTGGTAAAGGACGCTTTGCAGCAACTTATACAATCTATAAATCATAGAGCTGGTTTTTTAAACATATATCAAAGTGTTATCGAATGTTTGGAGCCTGATATTAGGTAGATTATCAATCGTAAAGCGCGTATTTCATTCATAATTGTATATACTTTATCTAACGTTTGATTTCAGAATAATAATGTGTATGTTCTGTGGCGATCCCTATTCAGTCGAGAACGTTCTTGGTCCTTTACTTAATCATCAATGCTGCTTTCTCAGCGGAGATAGATCTATAGTTTTGGAAACGTTTTTGGGGGAATGTAAACGTCGAGTTGAAGTTATTATCTCGAGTTTTCACGGAGCCAATGCGTTCAGAGACGAATTAGTACATGGTTTTATACTGGTTTATTCCACAAAGAGGAAAGCCTCTCTCGCGACTCTAAAGTATGTACTAATAATCGCAAGCCATTTGTGTGTATTTAAAAGAAAATAAATATTTTATTTTGCAAATATTTTTTTATCATATGTTTTTATATGTTTTTTTTCTTGTAGTGCCTTTTCCACTAATATACCAAATCTGCCGATACAAATAATGGCTGTGACTGATACTGGTGGTGCGAATGCTTTCTTCAGTAACGACTTAAGCCATTTACTTATCACAGAAGGAAATGCAATTGCAGACAAATTGGAAGCGCATTTTATGACATCAGCATCCAGCTGTCAACAAAAAAGTAAGAAACACCAATTTTTATTTCGGTACTTGGCAAACTCAATTTCCTAACGAATTATTTTGTACAGCCGCCTTTTATACGCCATTTTTCAAAGTGGTATGGGAAAAGAAACCAGAGATCGAGCAAGCTTTTAATATGGAGGAACCAGGAAATTTGAATGACAGCGGAGAAGGAACTCTAGAATATTCGGCTTTACATCCAATGCCGCCACCGCGACACGAGAGCTATCATCTTCAAACGCCGGATGATGGGTAACTATTCTAGAAGCGGCTCTTTAGCAATCGAATATACAAATTTATTAACGTCCAAATTTATTTGTGACTCAAAGTCTAATGTGAAGCAGTATGTCTGTAACTTTTAGAAGCGGCTCCGAGTCGTACGAACAGTTGACGCCCGATGGTGATCTAGGTGATACTGGTTTGACTGAACAGTTTGCCGATCACAGAGCCACGCCGAGTGACGATAGTGACATTTATAGCCAGGTCGATTTCTATCGGGAGGAGAGGGAGAGAGATTTAATGAAAAACGAAGATATCACAAATAAGTTGTCTGGTCAGTAATAGACGAGACCTATTTATTGCGCAGTATCAAAATGTAATTCTTTAAGAATTGTTGAGTTGTAAATTCTTTTTATTCTTTATATAGGTTGGGTAAAGGACACGTTCATGCATCAAGATGGAGTTACTAACAGTTACTCGCACAGAGCGTTCACGACAGGTCGACGATACATCTCTCAGATTAAACCACGACCGAAAGGCAACAGTCAGACCTTGAAACAGCCTGGAAAAATCAATCTGAAAGACTTTTCCAATGTAACAGACGTAATAGCCAGGATGACGATCGGTGAGAAGGACGAGCACGGCCCGAAACTGACAATGGGTCACGCTCCTCTCGCCACTCCGGAACTGGTAGATCTCGGCTCTGAATACGCGCAGGTGAAGGATGTCGTTCCGAACATGTACTCTGCCTACGATGGCGATTATATGTACGCCTTGGTGCAAGATTCTATCAGCAACAACAAGTCCAAGTTACGCCACCGACGCGAAAAGGGACAGCCTTGTAAGATCTCTTTTCTTCTTACATTAAAGATCTTTTGAAACTATAAATTTTTTTACGTAATTATTTACAATAATTATTATCGTAAACACACAGCATACAGCGATTCTGACTCGGAGTGGAGTTCCTTGGAGAGACAAAGAGCGACGGATGTCTTGGGCAAGGGAAATAAGAAGCCTTTGTCACACAAAAGAATACGCAAGAAACGTACGGCGATACCAGTTGCGACGCCAAAAGTACCGTCATTGGCTAGCATGGGTAGTGGGGATGGTATAGTCGGTCTGAACTATAATATGAAAGACGAAAAGAATTGGCGTGTTGATCCTGCGGAGAGAGGTAAAATTTTTAGCTCTTATCTTTTTCTCAAGTATGTACAATTATAAGTTCTTATGTCATAAGAGAATGACAATATTTAGCGAAATATTTCTGTGTTTTCAGTATCTAGTGAAACGCCCGATACTTCCGAATCGAGCGATCCGGAACACACTTCGAGGTCCAGATCGAAACAATATAAATACGCCGCAGCTAGTTTGCGGAAAAGATTTTCCGGAAATTCTCTACAACAGCAATACTTACAACACCCATTTAATATAAAACATATGACGCAGGAGATGTTCAGCGCCTCCTGTAAGTAATATGATAGATTTTAATTTGATAAGGATATTTATTGTTACAATTTATAAGACGTTTTGTACTAATATAATTTGTTATAATGTATAATTTATAAAATATAATTTATAATAATTATGATTAATGCGGAGAATTTTCTAATATGATTTAAATGAATTATTTGACACAATTTAAAGTCTGATTCAGTAATTTAATAATAATCTGCATATGCATGTATAAAAAATATTATGTTTTGGCTTAAATTGAGACTTAATTAACAGTAGCTTTAATTCTCTTTATTTCAAATGTAACATTAATGTGTTTTCCATTAAGTTGCATTGTCTATGTTTTCGTTAATTTGCATGAAACTTGTTATTTTAGCTAAGCACAGGAGTGAAAATACGTTTGGCATTCCAGATGATGAATCAAGTCTAGATGTCTCCTCGCCGCGTGAAATTAATTCTCCTAGCGTAAGTTTTAAGTTTTTAGCGCACATAAGACAAATCGATGTCGCAGAATGTACATGTAATTAACTTGCACTGTTTGGTTCGGAACTCTTTAGTTCGGAATATTGAATAAGTTAAAGGACAGCGACAAGTTAACCCGAAAAAAAGACAAGCAAAAAGCAAAAGAGGATGAAAAATTGGAGAAAAGAAGGCAAAAAGAGGAGAAGCTCAAGAAGCACGCAGAGAAGGAGAAAGAGAGGGAAAAGAAGAAGCAAGAGAAGATAAAACAGACCAAAGGTCCAGGGGGAACACCGATCTCGAGCCAATCGCAGCAACCCTTGATTGAAGATTTTGCGCAGAGTGACACGAATCGGATACCTTTGTTCCTCGAAAAATGCGTTCGATTTATCGAAGACGAGGGATTAGATTTGGAAGGGATATATAGAGTGCCCGGTAATCGTGCGCACGTGGAATTGCTTTTTCAAAAATTCGAAGAAGGTATATTATTCATTAAAAACTTTTTCTGGTCTTAATTATATTTTCTTTATCTTATTTATTTTTTTAAACAAAATTTATGCTCCGTACATATCATCATAAACGTATCATAAACTTTGTTGATGAGTAACGTGAATCTATCCATCCTTAACAGATGGTAATGTCGACATACATTCTTTGGATATTCCTGTAAATGCTGTCGCTACAGCCCTGAAAGATTTCTTTTCCAAGAGACTACCACCACTTATCGACAAAGAACGCATGAGCGAACTGGAAGATATATCAGGTAAGTTGAATTTTGATTTTGATTTTGAAAAAAAATTTAATCAATTTTTATAAAATTTTGATTTAAAATCTTCTTTTTTAAAGTCTTTAGATGTCTATTATATCGTTAAACTTTCATTACAACTTTCATTACACTAACAAAAAGCAAAGTATTTTTAAGCATATATTATGCCTATATATCAGGTGCACGAGGTATTAGTAAACCTATGTCGGCTACTTGTATGAACATGGAAGGTTAGTGCTTTTACTTTATAAATAATAGTCGTGTGATTATTCTTCGAATTAAGATTAAATCCTATAACTTGGATCGAATTTGCAGATCGAAGTGGGAGGCTGTTAGCCCTGCGTTTGATGCTCAACAAATTGAATCCAGTAAACTTTGACGTTCTTAAATTTATCTTCCAGCATTTCGTGAAGTAAGTGAAGATTATGCAGACATAGTTGCAAAGCTAAATCTTTTTGTACTATAACTTAAATTTATACATCTTCAGAGTTACGGAGAATTGTAAACTCAATAATATGGATAGCAAGAACTTAGCGATTTGCTGGTGGCCTACGTTACTACCGATCGAGTTTAATGACCTCGGTAGATTCGAAGCTATGAGGCCGTACCTGGAGGACGTAGTCCAGACGATGATCGATCAATATCCTTTCCTGTTCTGTGGCGAGGATGCCGTTGTGATGGTGTAGTGACGAAACGCATTATTCAGCATGCAGTGCATAGTTCTCACCGTCTGTGCAACGAAACTGCAGTATTTCTTGTGGACAACGGTGGTAAAAGCGGCGCGTCCAATCGAGACCTCGCAATAGCGCGTCTGCCTCGTGAAATAATTTGATACGATTTCTTTTATACGTTGTCAACAATTGCGATACAGGCGAACGATTGGTCTCAATATATAGTTTGTATTAATACTAAACTTTGCTTTAACGCACTCGTAATGCAACTAATACAAGTCTCACGTAGGCGCAACGTGGACGAGTAAAGTCTCTATTTAAGTTTAATTATTCGCATTCATTCATTTCCGGAATGTGTGACAAGAAAGATTTCCTTTTGTGGAATCGATCGATCGATGGTCCTAAGATGATGGTTATTCGTGTGCGCGGATAAGATAATAATCTGAGAATAATTGCAAAAATAATAAGAGTCAATCCATGTGTCATAACAGTATGCACGTATCATGTTGGGTGTATTCAGAGCGATGTATTTATTGATATTGTATTAGGGATGTATGACTCGATACTTGATAATAGCGATTACTTATATAGTAGTTTATATAGTTATTAAGAAAGTAAGATCGATGTTGCTTTTTTTATTTGCTTTTTTGCTCTGTCTTTTCGTTCTTTTTCTTCGTGTTTTCTTGTCCACATTGCCATGAACGAAAGTGCTGAGCGCAAAGTGATGATATGTAGTCTCGTTAAAGAGACTGTTATTAATATTTAAAAGAGGGTGTGTCCAATCCACATTTACGAAAGATACGAAACGTATATAAAACAAGATTTATCGTCGAATTATATATATACATACATATATATATATATATCTCACCACAGCAACGATATCAAAAATGCCAGAATTTTTAACGTGTTTCCTTTTTGGCTAATGCACAAATTGCTTCTCGAGTATATTTCTTTTGCATTTCTATTATCGTGCAAGAATTTTTAAATAGTTTTTATCGTATCAGGGCCGAGCGTACTCAATCGACGATATCCGTATATTCATTCCGTCTAAAAAATGATAAAAATAACGAAAAAAAGAAATATGAAAACGTTACATGTAATTGCACAATGTTTTGACAAATGCGATAACATACGAAGGAAAACGAGGATAGAGATAAAAAGGAGAAATATTTCAAAAGTTTTACGCAACACACACAGATACACATAAAAGTGGAATCGAAATAACTTAAGAAATATTTAAAGCTACAAACGATATTAAGATTTCTTAAAGCGGATATGTACATAGAATTCTAAATTTAAGATATACGAAGTTCGTAAGAGACACTAAATTCATAAGAACTCTTTTTTCCGAGAGTAAAAAAGTCCGTTTTACGCAAGGAGCTGACGTTTCGTCGTTCGCAAGAAAACGCAGAAAGTATTTATTATCGTCATGCTATCGTCACGCATAAGAAATCCAGAATCGACGATTCAGTTAAAAAAAAGGAACTGTATCGTCTAATAGTACTTTTTTAATCGGAAGCGCACGTCTATTTATTTTTTCGCTTTGAATTTGCACAAATCCGCGGATTCAGTGGGTCATTTTCGTAGGTGTGCCATAACTTAAACTCAATGTTAACGATTGTAATGACAGATGTATGCCTTTCGGCGGCTCAACATTCGAAAGTAAGCGTGTCGTTAAGCGCCGACTGCGAGCGTTCGCGATGTATTGTCGAGAGATACTTAAATATCGCCTCTGAATGTTGGAGCCATTATGAATAAAAAAAAAAAGAAGCGACACTCGTGCGCGCAACACACACATAAAACTTTTGTAACTCGAAAATTAATCGCAAACATTCCCGTAAGAAACGTCGATGTTACTTTATAGTTTCACGAGAGACGCGTTTCAATCGAACGCAGGCCGTGATCCCGAAATAAAATTCGTGATTGAAATCTCGAGAGTATCTCGAGAGAAAGAAAAGAAAAGGGAGAGAGATCTCTTTTTATCGATACGGACCTTCGTGGGAAACGCGCGTCTCGCGATCACAGCTGCTCTGTATTTGTAAGGAAAATCGTTGTAACGATATTTCTACAAGCGACGCGTCGCGAGGATCCGCGCGACGGGATGAAGAAAGAAGGAACAGATCGTACATTCCCCATTTAGTCGTAAAAGAATTAAAAAAAAAAAACCAGATTTTATACATTCGTACGTACACTTAATTGTATAATGTTTCTTAAAAATAGGTAGGGAAAGACGTCGATGTTTCACGTGTGAGATCTCAAACGCCGAAAGACGTCGTTCCGAAAAACGACGTCAGTGACGCGACCGACTCGCATCGACGATGATGATGAGTGAAGTGATGCATGTCGGAGCAGTTGGGAACGTTCTTGGGAGATATTTCGATATTCTTGTTATCTTTGTCTTTACATGTTGTCTATTTTACGTGTGTCGAATGGATAATTGAGTTAGAGCACTTATTGTTAGCAAACTTTTCCCACGAATAAGATCGTTTGCACCAACTATTTCGTTGTTTAAGGGATTAGACCAGTCGCTTAAAAATAGAGGTACTTACAATTTTTTTTAGAAAGGAAAACAATAAAAGACTAAACATTCAAATTTTTCTAGCGCCCGGCATAATCATTTTTGTACTAGAGTTATTCACTTAGAAAATTTTAGGACAAGTTATAAGAATATGAAAAGGGGAATATTTTTCAATAGAAATATATATTTCCATATTTCTATATTTTAGCTTGTCTGAATACTTTCCTAAGAAAATATACTAACAATAAAATATCTATCTAAAAACGCTAAACAAAGTCTGGGTCGGTTGCATTGCCGCTTTAGCACACTTGTATAAAAAGAACGTTGATTGTCGTTTTCTTCTTGATAAAAAAAAGCTGAAGTAAATAAATATTTTAAATTCGTTAAATTGTCGAATTTTTATATGAGTTTTACGCAAAATGATTTTCAAAATATGTACTATTTTTTTAATTAAAGAAAAATCGATTTTTTTTACTTTCTACACAGATCTAACCCATTTTTAAATTCTAGCTGAATTTCTGATTCACTATAAAGGGTCACAGTACCACGCAAATAAGTTGAACAGATCTTGTAGAATACCTTGGTCTAATCCCTTAAAATTACGTATATCTCAGCTTGTCCGCGTTATTACAACTCTTTTTACATCGAAATAATAATCTACGAAAAATATTGTAATTTTTATCGTAGTACCATAATTTTCTAACTGGAATTTTTGTCAATTCGCTGTGCAATCAAGAAATTTATTGTGTGTTTCGTGTAATACGTCTCAACATTTCTTATATATAACTTCCGTTTGATCAGAAATTTAGCGCGATCTATATGACTATATTGCGACGATTGAGGAGTGCGACAGTAGCTTAACTCATCTTAAAAAGAATTTCAAGATTGAGGGAGGAGAAAAATTAAATTTATTTGATGATATTTCTTATCAAATTCAAGCAAAGTCAACTTTCTCCAACTTCTGTTTCGAAGGAAAGTACACTCTCCTTCAGATCTCTTAATTGTCAAATCGTCATTTGATATTTAAATTGTAAGTGAGCTGGGCCACTGTTGCACTTGTTGAATCTTCCGATTGTGATCTCGCCGCATTCTCGCATCCACGATGTAACGGTTAAGCAATAGCAAAGAAACGAATGTAGCGATTAAATGTCCGAAGAAATATGTACTCGACGACGGGCACGTGTAGTGATTGCGAGATTACCAGGTCCCACGTTCCTGCGCACAGCGTCATCATCGACACTGTCGTCAACATCGTCATTGTCGTCGTTATTATCATCCTTGGATACGTATCCATCGGATGTCTTCTCTCTTGCGAAGCCTAAAGAAGGAGGAGAAAAATCACTTTTCTACGATACGTCCGTTAAGATTTCTGCTTGTCCTCTCTCGCTGTCCGAGGACGGCCCGATGGCGGTCGGCCTCCCCCGTCGAATATAACAGATCCTTAAATTATTGTAGCCTGTGATAAGGACGTAGGCGAAAATGGACCCCTTGTTTTTTCCCATTTATTTATAGCATCGGCTTGATGTACGAATGTATTATAGTTGTACAGTTGCAGGTAATGATGCGTGTTATAAGCCTGCCCCGCTTTCCTTGCGTTTTCGCGCCGCTTCTCTCCTTTCGCCTTCTTTTCTCTTTCTTTTTTTCTTCGCGTCTTTCTTCCTTCATCGCTCGTCATCATTTTTTGTGAACTTCACCCGTCCTCGAAAGTCTTTGTTGTCCGTAGTCTCGAAATACTATGCGAGCACCCCTGAATCTACGGGCGGTGAATAGTGAAGAAATGTAGGAAACGCGCGAGAAACGTCTCTCAATTGTGCCGAGATCGTCAATTCGTTACACAACAGCGACCGAACTTTCGTTTGACTGATAAAATAAAACGTAGGATCTCAATTTTCTTTTAGATCCGCGTTCGCGGATCGAGAAATATTCATGTGCCGATTTTTTTTCAGCACGCTAATCTAGCCGCATTTTTGCAATATTTTATATCTCGACGTGCATAATAAAATGCTAACATATTAATAGCATTATATTTTTGTATATTTCCTTTATGAAATAATATATCAATATCGTTTGGATTATTTTTTTCAAGTTTTATGGAGAATTCCTTTCTCCGGCCTCGTCTTTCTCTCACGAGACCTACGTTTCTTCACAGGAATGTGAACCGAACCGGCGGTGAGTGCTCGAAGTGTGAATTGAGAATTAATACTTGAGATTTGATAACGATAGCGATAGTTTGTTAACCGCGAACTAATAATGAAACTCGGTGAGAAATTTGATAAGTAAAATAAGTCAATCCCTTTTCTAATCAGTAGGAGAACGATCGAGATCGAATCTATAAGGTTTTATAAGAATCTTTGATAAATATTGGATTGAGGATAGCCGATAATTAAATAATAATAATAATAATAATTAATAGCCGTTTATATCAAAGGTGGCTAACGAATATTGACCAAAATAGGAATGCTAATTTCTGCTTCGCTGAAATCTCTTTAAACGCCTTCAGTTTCGCGCACTAAAGATCCTGGCACTTCGGATCTGTTCTTTTTATCTGCGTCTCCTCTTCCCTCCCTTCTTCCCCCTCCATTCCTTCCTTTTGTCTCCTCGATATTAACCAGTATACATATTTATTTCGTTTCTCTTGCATGCGCAAAGTTGAAAAGGACAGATCTCCGGCTTCTCGTGATTCGAGCTAAATAAATGCACAACAAAATGCACGTGTGAAGCGATGTAGAAAAAAAAAAGAGTGCCGTTGCAGTGCTGCTCGCAAAGTATCGAAGCCGAAATTCGTGTCCGAAACGTCTCGCCGATGAACGCTGAAAAATTTAGATCCCTCAATTTTGAAAAACTTGTCGCAAACGTGATAAGTTTTATCTCTCCCTCTCCCTTCCTCTCGCCCCTGCCCGCCTACCCTCGCTCTTTCCCACACAAAGGCGTTTCCATCTTTCCTAAATTACGCGTTTATAAATGTCGTCATTTATATACATGTAACGATTTTTGTAAATAATCGATATACATATATGAATATAATTATATATATAAATATAAATAAATATATATATATATAAATTATATATATATGAAACACGCAACGTGTAAATGGACGAAATCTGTCTTCGTTGTATCGATAGTCTTATATCAGACTTGTATATGAACGGAGGGACTTTTGATTATTAAAAGTTTCCTAGAGTAAAAAAGAAAAAATGAGTTTTCTCTCTCTGTGACGCACCACATTTATAATTAATAAGTATGCATGTCAGTTTAGATGACATATAATTTGGTGAACACTAATTATTTATTGTCTAAATAGTATGATCATTTATTATTCCACTCTATATTTTTCAGCGATTTTAACAATATCATCAAAAGATAGTTTATTGCAAAACTTCTCGGGATACCGTCCGAAACAGACGAAAGCTGAGGGAACATTTAGTAATTTTTTTAAATTTTTCAAAGAAGATCTCGTGAGAAGAATTCTAACATATTGTAACCGCGAAGTTGTTATTATACGATATACATTATAAGACAAATTTCATGATAATTGAATGTAAATAGTTGGCAATTGTTATTTTAACAATTACATGCGATAATCGCGATTCACTATTTGGAAAAAGTTCTGGAAGTATTCAACCTTTAATCAAATTGTACAACGCTGCAATACTAAGAATACATCGATGAATAAGTCGAATATTTTCGCTATTGATGAATATCATGAAGTTATTTTCATATCTTTTCCCACCACTCGAAGGAATATATTGTCTTTTGATCTCGCATCTTGTGCTATCAGATATACCGGGTGTATCAAAAATATCGAGCAATATCCCTCGAAATGATTTCATAGCCTTGGATTTTCTCAAAGTAATCTTTTCTTCAAATTTATTTAAACTCTCTTCAGTCCTCGGTTTTAAAGATTTCATCGATTAAAGAAACCGTATCTTTCGAAACAAGATTTATCGAATCGACTGTAGCTTTGTTGACTTCGATCTCTCTAAAAATCGGAACTCTCGATTTGCGAAATCGCAGATATAGGACTGGTTTCATTATCTCCGATTAGCTTGATCGAAATGCGATTGATTAATTCAATGGAATAATAATCGAACCGGCTCATATAAAGATTATCAATCTTTCATTTCTCGGGGTAAAAAACATTACCGATAGCAGCACGAATCTTTTTCGGACACCGGGTATACATGCGTGCGGATGGCGGACTACCCAATTGGCGCGTCAGGCGGCAGGCCGGCCAATTGGCGCGCAGACGGCGCGCCAGCCAATCGGCGTGCGACAGCACCTCGCGGGTCGCGTCGCGTATTGCTATCGCTGGCCACCGCACGGCACTTCGTGGAAGAGCCACGTCTGCGACGACGGATAGACGGACCGTTAGACGGCCGGATACATACAGATAGACGTTTCCGACCCGCCAAGTGATCCACTGCCTTGAGGATGTTGCGAAAGTGCCTGATTGTCCTGCCGCTGCTGCTGCTCGGCGCTCTCGCCGACGAGAAGGATGTCCTGGAACTCACTGACGAGACCTTCGAGAGTGAGCTCGAGCGTCACGAGAATACGCTCGTCATGTTTTACGCACCATGGTGAGAGATGTCTTCGTAGAGTCTGTCTCTTCTGGCCGCGCCAGAATTATATCATACTTTCTTTTCGCATTTACAAATTGCTGCTCGAAACTCGCCACGTTTGCGATGAGATATCCGCGAAGGATAGAGGAGAAAAATTGCGGAAAACTCGGATTAAAGAGAGACGGAGCACTCGTCGTTAACCGCCGGAGATCGAAACCACATTTGAGACGTTCTTTATAGTGTAATTAGTCTGTGTTATATTGTAATGTAAAGTCTTTGTTGACGACAAGATTTGTATCTTCCATCTGCTAGGACCAAATTTTTGTCTTTTTTGCTTCTAATTAAAGCGTCAAACACCGGCATACGGCATTATTCGATCGAGTTTTTGATGATGTATCCAGATTTCTAATGTCTCCATTTCAAACTCTGAACGTCGCACACAATTATCTTTATTTGGTATCTTGATAAGAAGATTTAAAGCGGTTGTTTTTTTTAGCTGTGAACTACATTTTCTTTTTTATTTATTTTTTTATTTCCAATTTCTTTTTCTGATAATTATATAATTACTTATTCTAAACTGTATAAAAAATTAAAAAGAATCTTATTTGCCTTATCAAAAATAAAATTTGTTTCAACTATAATTTTAAAACAATGCAGAAATATAAGAAAGCAGCAAAAAAAAGTGATTCTAATTTCTTTTTTTAAAAATTATAGTCTTCGAAACTTATATAAAACATAGCACTATTTGTATATTCATTCAAAAATAGATTTTGTAAATTAGTTTGTTATCATATGTCATTATCGTTGCATAATTCTTAAATGCCAGTTAATAGAATGTTTATTTTATCATCAGGTGCGGACATTGTAAACGCTTGAAGCCAGAATATGCAAAAGCAGCTGAGCTGCTCATAGGCAACGAGCCATCGATCACGCTTGCCAAGGTCGACTGTACAGAGGCTGGAAAGGAAACTTGCAACAAGTTCTCTGTCAATGGTTACCCGACACTCAAGATCTTTGAGCGTAATGAGCTCAGGTCCGACTACAATGGTCCTAGAGAAGCATCTGGCATTGTTAAGTACATGAAGGTAACATCTCATATCTTTTATTTCGTTTGTAGGATCCAATTGTGCAATTTTTCTACATGTAGCTATCCTATTGTTTTAGTCCCAAGTGGGACCAGCATCTAAAGAATTGACTAGTGAAGAGGCTCACAAGGCGTTCTTAGAAACCGACGAAATCACCGTGATAGGTTACTTCGAAAAGGACGATTCTCCGTTATCTACGGCATATCATACCGTTTCCAAAAAACTCAGAGAGAAGGTCAGATTCGGTCACACGTCGGTAAAAGAAGTTTTGGACAAAGTGTCTTACAAGTATGTGTTGCAAAAATTATAGAAATGGTTTTTCTGTGCCTGTTTGCATGAAGAAAATAACTGTTTAAGAATGAAATATATGATTGTAACTAACTTAATATATCCTTAATATACCCTTGTTTTACAACTTGCACTCTTTGTTTTAGGGACACGATTGTTCTTTATCGACCAAAGATACTCCAAAACAAATTCGAAGATAACATCGTCGTGTACAAAGACAGCGATTCTATTAATGATGTAAACGAATTCATCACCAAGAACTTGTAAGTATCATGTTCCTATCAAAATTTTTAGGTAATTTTGAAAACCTTGTAACGCCGATTTCGTTGCAGTTATGGTATCGCTGGCGTACGCACTCGCGACAACGCGCAGGACTTTAAGAATCCTCTGGTAGTTGCCTACTATAGCGTGGATTACGTGAAGAACGCCAAGGGTACGAACTACTGGCGCAATAGGATTATCAAAGTCGCCAAGGACTTCCCTGAGTTCTCCTTCGCCATAGCTTCTAAGGATGACTTCCAACATGAGCTAAACGACTTTGGCATCGACTATGTAAAGGGTGATAAGCCAATCATTCTAGCGCGAGATGCCAAGAATCAGAAGTTTGTTCTTAAGGACGAGTTCTCCATGGAAACGTTTGAGATATTCTTAAAGGATTTGCAGGCCGGTGCTTTGGAGCCATACCTCAAGTCCGAACCGATCCCAGAGAGCAATACGGGTAATGTGAAGGTCGCGGTTGCCAAGAATTTCGATGAGGTGGTCACTGATAACGGCAAAGACACTCTAATCGAATTTTACGCACCCTGGTGCGGCCATTGTAAGAAACTGGCACCGGTATATGACGAGTTGGGCGAGAAGTTGGCAGATGAGGATGTCGAGATCGTCAAGTTCGATGCTACAGCAAATGACGTGCCGGCGCCGTATGAAGTACGCGGTTTCCCGACCCTTTACTGGGCACCCAAAGATGCTAAGGACAGCCCCGTCAAATACGAGGGTGGCCGCGAACTCGACGATTTCATCAAGTACATCGCTAAGCACTCCACCGACGAGCTCAAGGGCTACGATCGTAAGGGCAAAGCGCTCAAGCCTAGAACTGATGAGCTATAAGACATTAACTAATGTAAACGATCACCGAAGTTCGTTTCTGCATTTTTGAATGCGTCAATCAGCGAAGCAGTCCGGGAGTTTTCCTCACGTAACATGCAAGCAACTCGAGTACATTCAAGAGCGCGCGAATGTGTATAAACAGAGAAATAACACTTAGAGTGCAGATATCATGGATTTTCCGCGAGACATTTTGCAATAAGTGAAAAATGAAGTATACTCGATTGGGGGGAGGGGGGAAGGAGTGTCTCTAGCATATAAGATTGTCTACATATATTAATTGTATATGATTGTGTAATGACGCGATAAAGCGCGCAGAACTGATTTGAAATTTTTTCCATGCTTTTCCATGTGGCGAATTAGAAAGTTATACAGGAAGCAACACTCCATTCCAATTTCGCGTGTTTCGTCTATGCTAAGTTAAAAGATAATGCAGCGATTTTTGTTTATACAAAAGAGTCAAAATAAATTGTTTTATAGAAAAAAAAAACCAAGCTCTATTCTTTCTCCTGAAATCGATTATAAGTCTGATTTTTATGATACTAACAAATAATCAAATCATGTTAATGCAAGTAATGCATTCTCTCGCTTTCGTTAACGGGTGTCATCCAGCAATAGGGCCGATTATATCGTCATAAGAAATGTTTATTGTTAGTTACAATTTAATTGTTATCATAGCGTTCGTAGGTTAATCATACAGTCTTACATACAAAAGCTAATTAGTAGTTTTGCAGAAAAGGGTTTGTGTGAGCCGATAGAAAGATTTCGGAGGTCAAGATCGACGATCCCTTTTCCTTTTTTTGATCGTAAAAATCGGATTCACACACACACACACGCACACATCAGGAAAAATTACCGATATTTGTTTCATTTTTCTTGAGTTTTTGTTTTTGCGTACAAATCAGTTAAACATGAATCTCAAAATATTTTTGTCTACTTATGAAAAAGATAACTAGCTTGCGGCGATTATATAAGACCGCGTTTATAATTCTAAATTTACGGAGTCTTTTAGGAAAAACTACTTCATCCGTGTGCCTGTATGTGTATGTATGTGTATTTGTGCGGACGTAGATGCATGCATATCTTTTTTTCTCTTTATTCCGCGTCAGTCGTCGAAAAAGACGGCTCATTCGTATCGAATGCGCGTTGATCAATTCCATCAATAACACCAAAAAGCCTAGATCTTTCTAGGCGATCAAGCCCGTTCTCGTTAATTTTTGCTTATTGCTCTCTCTGCTTATGCCATGCGACGGAAGTATATGTATATATATATGTGTGTGTGTGTGTTTGTGATGTGTATGTGCGCGTGTGCGCGCTCTGAAAAAACTGTATTCGAATGTTTATCGTGATACGCGAGAATAATAGTTTATATCATGTATGTATATACAATATCTCAGGTGCGTAATTGATACAATATTATATATGTATATATATATATATATATTTATATATATAACGAATATATCCACGGAACTCATTATAAAAAGAACACTTTCGAGCTTCGCAGCGACGCACAGAGGAGCAGAGCGTGTATTCGACACGTGTTTCCCAAAGCACTCATTAACTCAGGCACACTTAATTGCTTAATATACATCTCCCTGTCTATCTTTTTCTCTCTCTTTCTTCCTTTTCTCTTTGCTTTCTATGAATCCGTCGTGCGTGCGTTCGCTCGTGGCAGAAGTATCTTAAGTTGTGTCGCTAAGTTTTTTTTTTCCTTCAAGCGGCTTTGAGAAGTTCCATAAAAGCGTACTGCGTGTAATAACAAGATCTACTATTCGCTAAGAAAAACGAGGAGAGAACTTAGTGAACACAATTCTGCAGTCGAGCCCGTTGAATTAACGGCCAAGGAAGGCATTGCGTTACGCGACCGTTAATTCAACATCACCTTTATGAGACACAATTTTTCATTACAATAATCTTACAGATTAGACGGATCTACAAAAGAGAAGACGAATACGACATCCTTTCTTTTCATCTCGGCATAAAGACAGCACAAGCGAAACGGAAAGAGAGCTTATGGCGAAACAAATAGGTCGAACATTGGTGTAAATTTTGCGAAGCAGCTCGGCTCTAATTGTGGCACACACGGTAAAAATCAAAGCCGAGACATACGATGTCGCGCGAGATACGCACAACTGATAATCTCCGAGTTTAGTACATCATACGCTAAAGATATCGATGGCGTATGTGTATATAAAAAAGCGCAAAAACCGCAAATCCAGTCACGGTTTGGTCAGACATAAAGAACGTGTTCCCCGAAATACATAAATATAAATGTAGCCGCTGCTATAATCTCCATTATGTTAGTGTCATCGTACAATAATTATAATAAGATAATAATAAAATATAATAATACACACATTTAATCTAATTGGTATCTTAAAGATCCAAGTGATCTGTTGGTCTATCTATGCGCGTTTATAACGTAATAAATGTTAGTTTTTTCGTCGTTCAAGAATCGCAAAAATGCGACGATTTTTAATAAAAAAGCGAGATGCAAGATTTGAAGTTCTCTTGAACTATTCCTCTGAGTTTTTAAAATTCTTTGACTGTATTTCGCATTTATTTTGTGTATTCAACGTTTCCTATTGATGTTCTCTCCCAACTCGCTTAATTTTTTTTTTTTTTCATTTTGTTTATTACCGAGGGATGTTGTGTGGCTCCATGAGAGTGACGGATTAAGTGACAGATCGCGAATTCAAATCCACACATCCCATATATACGAATTTTTTAATTCGTAATATTTAGTGAGAGTCACAGAGGATCTCTCTAGGTGACGTGTAGGGACTGATAGTCCCACCCGCTCCCATTACTACTTGTTTATTACCAAAATAAAGAGACTACGATTAAAAAAACAAAGATATAGAATGAATATAATAATTATAATATTAATAATTATATTAATGAGATAATAATAATAATAGTAATAATTACTACAATGATAAAGATAATCGTATATAAGATGTAGATAATTGGTATGACAATCATTTCTTTGTTTTAATCATTTAAACTCGAAGCACAATTCATTATTGTTAAAAAATACACAATCAATRTAGTCATTACAATGTACATTATAGTTTTCCATATAATAATAATAAGTATTTATATCGAATTTGCTTCAGAAGGACTCGAGGAATACTAAGCAAATTCGATATAAGTATACTTATTATTATTCTATCATTGACAGTTTACAACATTAGGTATATATGTATTTGTAGACGTTGTTGCATCTTCTTTCTTTTACTAATTTTTTGCTGCTGTTTTATTTATTTTAGACTTGTTTTATTATGTAAAATAATTAAAGGTAAGATGTTATATCATAGTTTTCGCTGGGGATCTGCGACATTGTGACTAGCTTCTTTGCAGCTAGTTCCGCAATTCCATAATTTTGCCCATGTTACAGGCCCACTTGTCTTAACATCTTAAAGAAGCCTACATCTTCCTCTCTTCTTTTTCTTTACCTAAGATTTTAGGATATTCACGTTAATGCATATATTAATAATGATAATATTAAGTATCAAGCAATATCATTAATCAATATTATTAAAAAATATGCAGTGAAACTAATTGTCCGGACAATTATTTTTACTTCAGATTTTTCTATTCTTATTGATTCTGGAAAATATTCTTTTAAAGTATTTTTGCATGTATAATTTCGTAGCACCTCTCATGGAAAAACAATAATTTACATTTATTCTAATATGTTAATTGAGGTACTTTGGTATTTTTTTGCAATTTGACAGATAGCGCACTGCCTGAACAATTAATTTCGTGACTATATGTGAATATTTCTTAAAACATGAATATCTCTTTTCATACTAACTTAATGAACTAATTTTCACAATTTCTTAGGAATTATTATTAAAAAAGTAATTGAGACATACTTGTAATGCAGCTCGGGTTGCTGTTTCGAAAACTTCCCTTACACCTTCCTTGCTCTTGGCGGAACACTCAAGGTAGGCGAAAGCGTTGATTTTTTCGGCCATGGCCCTACCCTCCTCGGGCTTGACCGGCTCTTGTTTCATCTTGCTGAGCTCCTTGATGGTATTAGGATCATTACGCAAGTCTTTTTTGTTCCCCACAAGGATAATGGGCACGTTCGGGCAGAAGTGCTTCACCTCTGGTGTCCACTTCTCGGGAATGTTCTCCAAGGAATCGGGACTATCGATGGAGAAGCACATTAGGATAACGTCCGTGTCTGGATATGACAACGGACGCAACCTGTCGTAGTCTTCTTGTCCAGCTGTGTCCCAAAGAGCCAGTTCCACCTGTTCGAAGAAGCAAGAAAAGAAATTTGTTGAAAAGAAATTTCAGGAGTTTTCTCGACGAACATAATAAAGAAAATTTTAAGAGAAAAACGCACCTGTTTGCCATCCACTTCGATATCGGCGACATAATTCTCGAATACTGTGGGTACATACACTTCAGGAAACTGGTCTTTGCTGAACACTATGAGTAGACATGTTTTACCACAAGCACCGTCGCCCACAATAACCAACTTCTTCCTAATGGCTGCCATGAATCCTAAAATGCAAGAGTATACGTGGTATGTATAATGGTAATCAAACCGGCAAATCGGTGCGATGATGTACAGTTTGACACTGTTTGCTCATTTAGAATATCTATCGCTTCAGAGAAATGTATGTGAATATTGATTAATTAATACGAAAAGCGGAACGTGTGATACGTTTGTTACGAGTTAGTGAACTTTCATAATTGCAATCAAATTGATAATGAAATTATAATATGCTAAAATCATCAAATCCCCTTTATTGTATCGCATGTAAAATATACATATTTACATCTAAAAAAGATTTTGATCAAATATATAGATTTATTTTATTTCGAATAATTAATTCATGTTCGATTTATCAATGTGGTTTTATCTACATAAAATAAGGGGGAAATAATACTGTGCCTCAAGGTGAGATCCCGGGTGGTACTTTGTATTTTCATAATTGCCAAAAAATGGGCGTTCCTTCACCAAGAATAACTTACCTACTTTACAGATAGAATTCTTTTTTACAGAGATAGAATTAATTTCGTAATCATATAGTAATGCAATGTTCAATGCGATAACGTCCGGTAGCTATGCTTTTATCGCGTTTCTCGCTAATCATGACTCATTTGCACAAAGTACACATACTACGGATTTTCAAATTGTTTTCCCATCCTACATATGAAGTAATCGGGCAGAAATAATCTTTCTAACATTATCTGTACAACAAGGAGCCTTATACTAGGTGCAAAAGAGCGTTATTCTGCAAATTCTAATCTTTCAGGATGTGTACTTTACGTGTCAGCATATACAATTTGGAATACCTTACAACCTAAGAGGTGACATCAAATTGATACCAATAAAGAATTTCGATCAACTAATTGCGACATTATAAATACTACCAGAGATCATTTGAATTAAAAGCATGCGGTGTGATAGATTTGCGACATACATGAATCACATTATGGAAACGAAATATATCGATAATAGCGCAAGAGATAGAGCTGAAAAGAATTGGAATTAGTGATCGACATTGGTACTAAACTTGCTTCCCTTGCACAGCGTCAGTTATTCATTACAATTGGAGTAGAGCAAATATTTTAATTAAAAGCGTGTATACAAGTACGAAAGAAGTGACGGATGAGGCTAAGAAGCATTTTTCAGGATAGAGTTAGGAAGAAGTTAGGGTAAATCTTTTCGTGAGACTGTAATTCGCGTTATGTACATCTCTCCTTCTCGGAGCGTAATAAAATAATATCTCAAACCTCGTAGGCTATAATTTTACTTTTTTTCTTCCTCAAATTTATGGCAGTCTTTTTACTTCAAGATGATTCCCTTTGTAAGAATAAAAAAATACAATGCTCTTTGGCCACTTTACTATTTTACATACGGTTTTAATATTACTATAAAGCAAATGACGAGAGATCTGTTCTAAATCCTACTCAATCGCGCTATGAAAAAGCGGGACCTACGAGGACTGAAGTTTTAAAGGATATTGACTGGGTCGTACCTGATCCAGGATACCTCGTATTGCGTGGACCGAGGCATCGGCCCACGTTGCATCCCATGTTTTTAGTCTTTCTTTCAGCGTCTCTGTTTTAAGTGGACATTTTATATGTTAGATGTAGGTAGAGGAAGCTGCGAGAGATGAATGCATATATACCACACAACACATATCAATAAATGCATATATATTCTCACACATATATATAAATATGTATATATACGTTCTGCTTTGTTAAAAGTTGCATAAATACAACTTGTTCCTTCGTACACAGACTATATGAAATTTGAAACATACTCTGTTTCTTAACTCTTTCCCTTCTAATGTTAAAAAGAAAGATATATATGTATATATATATATATATTCTATATGGTGTATATACATATATATATATATACATACACACACATATACTACAAGGTTCTTTAGCAGGATTGTCAATGATCAAGTATAATAATTCTATCATCGTATTCGACGACTTATGTACATATTTAAATTAACATACATGGAGCATTATATTCGTTGTGACTCTCTCTACGTAGATATAAGGTAGGATCTTCAATATTTTACTACACTCAGAGGAACGGCATAATATACGAAATGTAACATCTATAGTTGTGCCTTATATTGATTGGTCCACACATAAGTGCCACATTTTATCAAGTTCTCCTCGATCAAAGACTATACCTTATCGAAACAAAATGATAATCTGTCAAAAGACTACGTGCAAAAAAAAAGACAAGAGATCGGCATGCAATATCAAACATTGTATGTATCCATTAGAGAAGAACCATCTGACAAAGCATAAATCAAATCCGGTGGTGCACTGTACAAACGTAACAATGCGCTATACAGAATCCCATAGGAATTCAAAGGCAATCTCAGCATCGTTTCAAACAACGATCTGAAATATGATTGCCTATTACGGAGAAGAGCGATCAAAAAGAGCGATTGACTCAAGAAGTTACTAAATGATAGCAGCAAAGAGAAAAAGCTTTCGATGCAAAGTTCGGCTCCTTACACCAACAGTGACGCCTCGTATCTCATCGCAATAGACTATAATGATACTCAGCCAAGTTACACAGAAGCGGAAGCACATGGAATATTGTCTATGAGATACAAGAGTCGCCACAAGAATTCCTTCCTGCTGACAGAATGGCATTCAGGTACCATCCCTCTTCAATCTCAAAACGAAGCTGGTCGAGCGTTTCGTGGACGATCGCGTCCACGTCGATATCGCGAATATTCTCGACACGCAGGAACGAGTCCTTTGTTTCGCAATTTACACACGTCGTTCACACTTATCGGAGAAAGAGAGAGAATGAGTGAGAAAAAAAAAATACATGCCGATGACATAAAACGAATGTCGAAAGAATATTGTAGCGTCAAGCTGGAACCAACCCTTTCGTGTATTTCTCCGAAACATAGAGATCCACGAGGACGAGCACGCGGATCGGCGCCAGAAGACATGCAGCAGTCACCTCTGATGACCCCTAAATCCAGTTGCCGAGTGCCTCTTCTACAAGGACGAGAACATTGCTACCTCGGGAAGGGAGGGGGTGTGTTCCTTTCAATCGCGCTTGTCACTCATTACACCCCTGTGCTTGAAACAAAAGGAAGACGTACTCGCGGTTTTGTAAAGATGAAGATGAAAAGATACAGAGAAAAAAAGAGAAAGAGAGAAAGCTTAGAGTTAAAAGGGACAGACCTAAAGCCTCAACCGCGCTCTTTTCACTCTCTCCGCATTTAAAACGTGTCAAAGGGAGCGGGAGGAGAGAGAAAAGGAGAAACGAAAGTAGTCTAAGCGAACGAAACCTAAGGAGTATGCCTTTCGGCTAAACTAACCTATACTTTTCACCGCGACGAAGACGGATAGCGCGCAACGACCAAGGTCGGAGAGGCGAAAGAGAAAAGAGCGCGCACGCGCGCGTAAGAGAGAGAGAGAAAGACGAGATCTCGTAGCGGACACTCAGGACGCCATCGATGACGCGATCGCTCAGGAGACGCTAATGATGACGCGGATTCTCGGGAGACGCCACCGACGTCGCGGACGTTCGGAGGTCCGCCCGTTCGCTCTGTCTGCACTCTCCTGCACTCCGTCGCGTACGAGGCGTCCGTAAGCGCGCACTCGCACGACGGCACGGAGAAAGGCGGGGTGTAGAAAGTGCGATCGAGAGTAACAGGCCTCGGAATTCAGAAGCGCGTTCCTTTTAGCAGCGCGGATTCTTTTCTTTTCCTCCTTCTCTCTCTTTCTCTCTCTCTTCCTCTTCTCCGCGGTCGCGCCGTTACGCGAAAATCCTTCCCGGGGAAAATTTTCTCCATGCGGGTGGAAAAGCGGAGCGCGACGCGATAAAGCGAGTGGAACGTACCGGAGGTCGGCGCGACGAGGTCTCTCCCGACGATGCTGGGCACGTTCGCGCGATCGCGTCACGTCGAAAGCGCGCACATACCTCAGAATTTGTTTACGCGGGGGCGGGGGCGAGGGAGAGAAGGAACGTCGCTGTCGGGCGACATCCGGCACGATCGAGCGCTGTCACGAAGGCAAGACGTCGCCGATCGTAGATCAGCCGCGCGACTGCGATTACGGAACGGAGGAGGAGGGAGGGTGGGCCGGTCGAGATGCGAGACGAAGAAAGCATGAGGTATCTGTTCCTTTTAACTGCACTCACACGATTTTCCCTCCTTCGGTCTCGGAGAAAATTACACGGAACTCGGGAAGGAAGAAAAGAGGCTGCGGAAGCGACGGCGCGAGAGAATGCATGGTGTGGCGTAACAGGGGGATACGCGGAATAGTCGTCGCGACGGTGGAAAGAGAAAGAGAGAGAAAGAGCGAGAGAGAGAGAGAGGCGTTTACTTACTGAACTAAACGGCCACGTAGCGTCAGGTAGAGCCCGAGAGCATTCCAAGAGATCTGTTCCACGGATCGCTTGCTCGGCTCTCCGCGACAGCAGCGGCAGCGGTTGCGACGGCGGTGACGGCGGCGCCGAAGATAACGATGACGACGTGGACGTAGGACTGAGCACGAAATCGCGCGCACGAACGACGCGAGGTGCCGAGACGGGAGTGTCGAGTCGAGCCGAGCCGAGCCGAGCCGAGACACCGAGTGTTCAAAGCGCGCCTCGCCGTGCGACGATACCGAGCGAACGAGATTCGCGACGCATGGCACTCCCTCGAGGCCTCCTCGCGCGACCCGTTCTCTCTCTCTCTCTCTCTCTCTTCGTCTACTTATCCCCCGTTTCGCTCTCTCTCCCTCTCTCCCCCTCACTCGACTCACGGAGGAGGAGGCTCTTTTTTTTTCCCTCTTTTAGCACCGTACCCGGTCCGACGTCTCGGCGGGATCTCCAACGCGCTCGGATACGCTCGCGACGCCCGCACACACGGCGCACCACGCACCCTCGCACCACTTCGACAGGCGTTAACTTAAGATATATTTGCGTATTTACCTGAAATCTTTTAAGCGACAGAAAGTCGAGAAAATGGCTGCCCTCGATGGCCACACCTCGATCTGTTGAGTATGCGGCGAATGGCCGCGGTGGTGGGGGGACGAGCGGCGACGGCGGCAACTTCGGCTCGTCTCAGGGACGTGCCGAGCGCTGGCGCCGACGACGGCTTAACGAAACCGGGTCGACATCCATAAATTTGTTAGACATCGATTTCGCGATACATCGTTATTAACATATTTCCATTATTATTAATATGTTTCGTAGCATATTCTAGGCGTAGCAGGAATAATGATTAATCGTGTGTTCTTTTAAAAAAACGATTCTTTCTCTTTCACTAACTTTTGATTAAGTTGATCGACGATTAATTCATAAAAACGTCAACAGTTCACGTATCAATGTATCAAAATTTCTCCTTTCTTTTTCTCTTATGAAATTGTATTTAATTCTCATATTGGCAATAATGACTAAGTTGATCGGTCGATTAGGTTAATCGAAGTTGATAAAAGGTCCCTTATAATCTAATGAAAAATAATTTATACGTTCGTGCGTAAACAAATATCAAAATAATTACTCAGTCCAAACAAGTTACATATCTGTTCTTATCCGCCACTTGTATTGCACTTGAAAAAGTTAAATCATATCGAGAGAAAGAGAACAAAAAAGATCGTGCCGTTGGCGCATATTTCCACCGATTGCGGATTTTCGTGGAAAGTCAAACCATAGCCGTAAAGGCGAAACGGGAAATTTATTTGGAAAATCATCGCCGCTCTTGGGGCCGCGTAGCGCCCGCGCTCGCGGCGCCTTGTCCCATACCTTCTTTCGAAATCGACGAATCACGCGCCACCGACGCGCACCGCACGTCACGGACCGACTTGTGGAAGGAACTTTGCGCGCACTTCACACTTCTCGCTTCGTGCCACCGTTTGTGGGTGGATGACGGAAGGGGTTAGAAAATATGTAAATAACGGCCTGTGACTGTACCTCCATCGTGTCTCCGTATACGAGACCATTCACCGTCGTTACATCACGCGCGTGCAAGCGCAAAATTCGTCAAATTTTAGAGAGATAAAAATTCGAGATATCTCTTGAATCTATATTTCTCTTTGTTTCAAGATCTAAAAATAATTGCGAAATCGACGGAAATATTGGAAAATCTGCACGAATTTTTGGCATAAAAAATAAAAATAAGTTGCTTGTTGCAAAAAAAGATGTAGTTTTGCTGTTGAATTTATTATAAAACATAAATTTAAAAAATTTTTCTATCATTACGAGAGAAAAGTAGAAATTTTATTTAACAATATATTATATATTGTAATTGCAAAGAATTAATATGTATGTAGAAAAAGTTCATATATCTACACTTTTGCGATCGTGCACTGATGAACCAATTTCACGCCCGTGCGTGCGGCGAGTGCGTGCGTGCACGTAGCGTGTCATTAACCGGCTTATCAGCCGGATAAAATAAATGTCGGCACGAAAAATTTCCCTCCCAATTGCCCGCGAAATGAAACGATCTCAAGCGTTACATCTTCTTTCTTTTACGGAGAAGTTCAAGGACGCGGCAACACGTGACGGAATAACAATTCGAATTAACGAACGAATTACTAATAATAATTATTGATAATTCGGAATTCTTTATACACGAATGAAGCTCCGATTTTTTGTTTTATAACTGGCACATTCTTCAGCGTTCTATTCGCGAACGGACTTTGACAATCAGCTGATCCGAAAGAAACCCAAGTATAAACGACTCGCTTTTAACGGATAATACTTGAGGTATAAACCAATATACCAATCAACCAATATAACCGGCATATATCCGTGCGCGTGCGTATTCGTAAAAATGTACGTGCGAGCGTATGTGCGTGTGTGTGTGTGTACTACGCGCGCATGTAGTAGCCAAATAAAAATGATGTCATCGCGTGACGCGCGTGGAATTGGCTGACCGAACCCGTGAAATATGGGGAATGCGGCCGTCAATGGAATCTACGTACGCGCATCTTGCCCGGCGAAGAAACTGTATCCGTTGATTATCAACGCGTGGCGAACGCTCGTTCTCGTCTTACAAAGATACCGTCGATAAGCCGCGCTCTTCGTCTGCGATATATCGCGCGAAGCTTCCTTTCTTCTTGCGGATAGAAAGCGCACCGCGCGAGTTACACGTGCATACGTTTCCCGCCTTTATCTAGTTCAGTTACATCGAAATTGTTCCCCTAAAAAAAAAAGAAAGATTAAACAAGAGATTTATGTATAACTGTCGATCGGGGATTCTTCGATAACTCACGACGCAAGTCGGAGCCGAATGCATTTGTCGAGCTCTTTATTTGTTTTTTGTTTCGATTTACTTCTTTAATTTTTTTTTAATTAGCTATTAATATCTCAGAGTGAATGAAAAATTTTCCAATGACATATCTGATGGAAGAAATACGGCGAAACAATAAAAAAGAAATCCGAATATTCTTTTCATGATGCGATTTTTATTACAATTTCTTTGTTAGTACTAGCACATTGCCTTCATTCTCAATATGCAATGTGTTAAGGAACCCGCATATCTGAGAAACGCGAGACTGTAAACCTGATATGCAAAGATTCCTGTTTGTGTTGTCCAAATTTCAATCAATAATCACGTAATTATCACGCGTTTATAAAATATTGACAAAAATGTTCAATTTCGTACAATATTCGTGGAACAAGATATAAATAAAATATTAAACAACGGTTTGCTACTCGCTCGGTATCACGAATCCGTATATATTTCGCGTCAATTAAATGTTCAGTTATTCATCTGAGACATAATAAACAGTTGTGTCATACAAACCCGCATTTGTCATTCGTAATACAGTGCATGATCTAGAAATAATGCCCTGGATAATGCGGAAAATGGAGTATCATTCAATTATTATAGTCACTCAAATCATCGCGGCATTTAAAAAACATTTTGTCACATTATATCAATCTTTAGCATGCTATCAAAAATTGTACAATAGCCAAAAAGAAGATGAAAGAGGCCCAATGTTACACTCGTGACTAATCTATGAAATGAATTCTATGGTATGCGATATATATCTCTGTAGATATGATGATAGAATTATCATTGAAACCGTGAGTTTTGCTTTACGATCTTTGCATATAAAAAAGTTTTAGTCACAATCATAAGGCCATAAACAAATCGATCAATCACAATTAAAATTATGGTATTATCTTATTTTAGAACAGTGATTGGTCGATATGCTACGATCATATGATTAAAATTTTTGTACGTGCAAAGACTTTTAGGGCGCCTTTAGAAAACGACATAATAGTTTGTAACTATGAGTGAGAAAGAAAGTCAGTTATGATGTCCATAAAGTTCATGTCCATCTATCACACAACCAGCCGTATTTTAATTTTGTTGTGGCGGTTCCGGATCGTTGGGATTGCCGCCCATTTGCCGTCTCAGCGATTCGATCAACTCGGGATTTGCGTTCTGCATTTGCTGCGCCAACTGTTGACCCCTGAAACATTTACACACACATACAGAAATATGTAAACTGTTGTACATAAATTAGCATAATATATAATTAAATCTAGATTGAACTTAACCCCGAAATTTATGATTCTATCAAACTTACGCTTCTATAAGCAATTCCATGCGACCACCTTCTTCCACATTGCCGGACATGAGATTACACATCATGTTCTGCATAGCTGGATCGGATAACATCTGACGCGCCATATTCATTAGAGAAGGGTTGCTCAGAAGGGCGCTCAGATCCATGCCAGGCAAATTAGGTAGAGACTGATTGACACCCAATTGAGCCAATTTCTCTTCCGCCAATTGTAAATTGTTTCGATAACTCTCGTTATCCGGTTCCATCGCTAAGGCCTTCTCGTAACTTTCCTTAGCTTCTTTATGCCTCTCCAAACTTGAATATGCTAAACCTAATCGACCATACGCCTTGCTATACGACGGATCAATAGAAAGCGCAGTGTTACAGTCTTTAATGGCTAAGGTGTGGTTACCAAGTTTGCTATGAACAGCGGCTCTATTACAATAATACACTGCATTGCGACAATCTAATGTTATTGCCCTGCAAGTAAACAAATAAGCTTAAGTTAAAAGAAGAATAATATTTACACAAATTAATAGAGAGAAACAATGTAAATACTTTGTATAATTGGCAAGTGCTTCGTGGTGTTTCTCTTGTTTCATGAGTGCGTTGCCTTCGTTTTTCAATCTTTCCGCTTCAGCCTTTGCCTCCGGCGTAGCTTCCGGACCCAGGACTGGTGCGGCATTCTCCACTACATTTTTGTAAATTTGATACAAATTTACGTTTGCTGGGGCGTCGGAGGCTTGCACATTATAAGCACTCTCCAGACACTGGATTGCCACTTCCAAACTCTCTCGCGAGTCGGCAGTTATATCACCATCCTGCAATTGGTCTGTCAGAAACTTGACAATCGATGCGACTAGTCCCTTGACAGCCATCAGTATTCAGTGGAAAAATGTTCCTGCAAAGATGTAAAATTTTATTATATACACATTAAATGTGCCACACTATCCTACAATTGGCAAATAAAAACCAGATCGAAAAAAATGAGATGTATCGACACATTTTTTTTAATGACCAATAATTTGAAGACCAATGAGATTAGAAAAATCCAAGGATGACTTCAAACAAATTCTAACCATTTTAATCAGTGATTAACATATCAATAACACTTGTACTATCTTGTTAAGAATTATTAATTTGTTGTTGTCCTTTATGGAATAGTATTAAATTAGGGATAGCAAGTTACATAGTTGAAAATTCTGTTTCAAGCAAACTTTAATTCTGCTTGAATTAATCACCAATTAAGTTACTCGGAGGACGACCGAAGTCACTGTGAACGTGGCAGGCGATCAACTGTCGGATTACGCTAATTCATTCTCGGTCGACATAACCAAAAAAACAATATAAACAAAAAATATCGCCGAACGTGGTCTCGAGGATCGAAGCGGGTGCCGAAGGACAAAGGGATTCTCTCTAAGGATTCGATTCTCGGATCACCGATGCTCACAAATGTGTTTTACGCATTTCACCTAAAACGACATCGAACGGCCGAGTCTCGTGACGACTGACATGAATGAACGTACGCGACGACGATGGTGACGCGATCGAGCGTGTCGCGAGAAAGCACGAGGAAGTCATACCTTTGTCTCGATCAACAGCCGACCTGGAGCACTGAACGTAGCACTAAACGGAACACAGGCGGAGGGGAGCCTCCGCTCGCGCACACGTAGGTAGCGGTTCGGTTCGACGCGAAGTCGCCTACTTCACTTCGGTCACTTCGTCTCGCACGCGCCTCGCGCACCGGCAGCGAACTTCAGTGACTTCCGCCGCGCGAAAGCTAACATGCAACTCGGATGTTCGCGCTTCGCTTTTGAAGAATGAGATCGAAAGCGGAGAATATGGGAGTGCTGGATGTTCGGTGAACAGGAGACTTTAACTCGAAGGAATATCTTATCGTTGACCTAGCTATACGATTGATAACGTCGGCAAACGTTTCTTGAACTTTACGCTTTAGCGTAATCGCGCTGCGCCGAAGGTATGTGAAAAAAAATTAAACTGAAGCGTGTAGAAAAAGTATCAACAAGTTTTCTGGAAATATACGAATGTACATTTTGCATCGCGATTAGCATTGTTTTTCACAGTTTCACCCATATTATGGAAACGTGTAATAATCGCGGTTTGAGATCCGGAGTTGATTTTAGTGCGCATGCGCGCTCGACGATCCGCTGCGCTTGTTTAAACTCGTATTAGATTTTATTGTAAAATAAATAAAATATTGATATAATTTGATATTTGTATAAAATACAATATTAATAGTATAATTATATCAATAAGATTAAAACATATAAAAGATATATGTATTAATGATTCTCAGGGATGATATTTTACAATAATTAGATTTTATCGTGCAAATTTTATTCATATAAATAACGTTTTCAACAATTTTTATGTGGAATATATCAACAAGAAACTATACAATATATGCATTAATTGATAATAATTAATTGCATTATTGACTTAAGTGATTAATTAGAAATAATTAACAAAAGAGTAAGAATAAATAATAATAATCATTATCGCCGTGTTATAATGTACAGAACAGTCAATTAAATAGCATGACTTTTTATATCGATTTATAAATACTGTAATATATAAATATTTATCAATATTCGCGAATATATACAAAAATTTTGATGTCGACCTTTCATTGTCGATCTTATTAATTCTGTTTTGGGCCCTGTTTTATAACCCGGAAGATTACGTTGTTATCATCTGTGCCAGCTAAAATGTAATGAAAATTCATATGGAATATAGACACCATCGTTCGTAAACCTTTCACGGTATGTTGCAGCTTCATTTGGAATTTCTGAAAATAATTGCGATTATGTGTAGTTAATCTTAGAATTATTTTGTATCATTGCATTTCATAAAAAATTTTCTGATGAAAGAGAGAAAGAGAGAGGAAGGAAAAAGAAAAGGAGAGGGAAAAAGAGAGAGAGAGAGGTTCTTTTTATTTATAAAAATATTATTTATAAAATAAAGAAGACATGGATTTACCCCGGCAAACATATATTCATAAATGTAAAACTGTCCACTCTGCGTCGCAACAATCACAAACGCATCGCTGTTACCAAAGTCTGCCAAAAAAAGAGAAAATAAGTTCATGCATTATCATAAATAAATCATGAATAAAATTTTAATTATAATAATAAATTTGCATAAATTGCAAATTACGATCTTTGCATAAACCTACGTTATGTGTATCTTCTATATAATTATGTTAATTTATCATTTCGTACCATTGATGTAGAAGTTCTCAATCCCGTTAATCTGATGCGGATGGAAAATGGTTTGATAACTATAAAAGTTTTGAGACTCGGAATCGTATTTGTAAATGTTCACGGCGTTTGTATCAGGATTGTCCAGCAGAACGAAATGATCTTTTTCCTGCGACAGACTCTTTACATAACGGCTTCTGCTTGCGAACGTTCTTAGTTGTTTGAACTACATTTGAAGAAATAAAGAAATTTTTATTTTATAAAAAAAAGAGTGAAATTAATTTTTGCATAAACTTTAAATATTTTGACGATCAACTTAATTTGTGACATTATTATTCTAGCTTCAGTTTAGGATTGCGTTTCTAATCCAACATTAATCGGCAATTTATGAGGTGAAAAAATATGTTTAAATATATTTAAATCTACATATAAAAAAAATATTAGGCCCAAAAAAATTTTAGATCCAGCCTCCATCATATTTGGCGTTTCATTACTAATTTGATTTAAATATTTTAATTAACTTTTACATTTCATATATAATTTTTATATAATATATTTATATAAGTTTTATAACTTTATATAGATATATATATATATATACACAGGAGTGTAATGTTAATTGTCCTATCTTAATTATCCGAACAATTGTACCTTTCGTGTTGTTGAATCGAATCTGTATAATAAAGATTCCGAAGACTCGCCAAAACAGCCGATGAGAAGGAATATTTCGTGATGAATCTTGAAGATCTGGATGGCCCAAGCACCATTCGTAGGAATTTCCTGAACTAATCCTACTACTCTATTATCGTTCATCGAACGCACTCTATAAAGTAAGGAATTTGTGCGATGCGTTGCACGTACTTTATCATAATATATCGCTAGAACTATATACACATCACCTGTAAATTAAATATTACATTAATCTACGGAATCTTATTAACATTCCATTATAATTTTAATAACAGATTCTCTAACGTGCTACACATACCATCGTGCTTAAAAATCTCGGCATCCTTCAAGTAACCTTTTATCTTATGAAAATGAATCACGTCTTCTTGATTCACTTTAAAGATGTCTGACTTCAGCAAGGAAATCGTAGTGTACTCTGGCTTGGTTCCCGTCAAAGTGCATTCCTTGCTGCTTGAGACAGCAGTCGTCATCACGCTCACGCTAAACTTTTCGTCCAAATCGTAAAAGTTTTTCACGATCTCTCTAGGATTCACTTGCCGCTTTCGCATAGTTATGTTCTCATTGCTGACGTCGGATTTAGTCGCAGTCTCATACATACACGAACAATTGTCTAGTAGCCCGCAAAATCTTCCGGGCTGCTCGCTGTATATATTCCATGTGATTGAGTCCTCAAGATACACTATGTTGACCTTACTGACATTGGTCCCGGGTACCTTCAGATCCCTTTCCTCCTCTAGATAGAAAAAGATGTTTGGTAAGGTTTTAGATATTTGCGAGCTATCTTCGATGTTTTGCTCAATTATTTTCCAACGTTCCTCCAGGTTCTCCAAAGTTTCATTTATCTTCTCTTTGGATTCATTGATGATAGAACGTAAGTCCACGCCGTTCACCAAACCGAGAGTACTTATGTTTTTGATTCGAACATCCGCCTTGAAAATCTGGTGGAAGAGATAATTAAAGAAATGCGAGTCATACATAAGTTACAAATACAATATAAATTTTTAAGGAATTGTTTCTTTGTTATTAATATATAAATATTATTTTGTATTAACCATTAAAGTATTACCATTAAAGTATTATTAATCATTAATATTAACCATTAAAGTTAACGGTTTAATTCTTAAATATCAAAATTTAATTCTTAAATATCAAAATTAGCTTGAATATTTTGTATTTGCGTCAAATTAATGTAATGTGACTCGAGCTGATTTTAATTCTGTGATTTAAAATGTTCTAGTCTTATAGATTTTTCTATCTAATAGAATTTTAGAGATGCTTTTAATATTGTACTAACAAGATCACCGAAAATCTCGACATCTTCATCAGTATTTTGTACACTATTATCATATTTTTCCATTATATCGATATTGTTAATTTGTGACGTAACAATGTTTCCATCGACTATCAAATCCTCCTTGAAAGTCTTTATACCATTTATCATTTGTACTTCTTTAACGTCATTTAGGACAAAATCAGATGGATAAATCCCATTAATTTTCCCTATATTCGCATTGCCTACAACATGATGGATAAGAAAATGTCAAATTCTTTCGAAATAATTCAAAATTATCGAAAGCTCATCTTTTTCTCTCAAAAATGACGAAATCAATTTTATCATAAGATTACAGAACAATAAATTATGTGAAAACTTGTTATTTTTGACATTCATATTCTTTAAATTACAAATTGAAATAATAATTAATTTCAAATGATTTTAATTCAGAAAGATAATTGTTGATTGCCAACCTGTCATTTACCTGTTACTGTAACGATACCGTTAAATTTCATGTCGCACAAGATATCGTGATCTCCGCTAAGGGTGACACGATTCTTTACAAACTCGTCAAAGTCTATCCCGTCGAAATTTTGCAGATACACATCGCCTCGCACCTCGAGCTCCTCGAAGAAAATGTTCGGTATAAGCTCGTTGGAACGAACTGCCGCGTTAACGGAAGCGTTGATACCGGCGTCATTCACATAAAGCTTCTCGATCCTGACTTCCTTGAGGAATGTTAACGGACCAACAATCGTATTTTCGCGATTCTGCCTAACGACAGAATCATTGAACTCGAGAATATTCACGTCGTTGATCTTGGCAATACCCAGATCGCCGTTCACCGTTAAACTTTCCGCGACAAAGTCTTCCTCGAAGAACTTCGTTGCATTGATCTCGATACATTCTCCGTAATCGATCACAGCGTCCGATATTATATGATGAATTTCTTCGATGTTTTTGTAATTAGCGTTAACTGCCCATGCACGAACATTTTTCTCAAAAGTCACTTCTCCCGTGATAACTTGGTCTTTATCTTTGGTCACGGCGTTGTTTAACAGATAAGAGATGGAGGTAGGACTGGTCGAGGATGTGTCCCAGGAAACATTTCCGTACACTTCCAAGAGATCGATATTTTTTACGGGAATATACAACAAGCTATCGTATAACTGTAACACAAGACGAAAAAGCAAAGAGATTATTTTTCGAGGAAAAATCTTGAATAAAAAATTGATAAGATCGAAAAAGTGATTGTGTGTATGTGTGTATCAGAGGTATTGAAGCAGAGCGATTAATTCTTGATTAAGTATTTATAAAAATAAAATTTCAAATATAATATTTAATAAAAATGTAGATTTAAAGACATTTAGTAATTTTTAAAGTAATTTTAAATAATTTTTGTAATATTTATAAATAAATTCAAAAATTTTTTAAAACTATTTATAATAATTTCTAACAAGTTACTCAATTAGATTTTCTATCCTCACTTTATTTGATAACTAAGGAAAATCATGAATTGCTAATCCATGATTAGCAGTTCATTAAGAATTGATAGTCGATATGCAAATTACATCAAGATATTAAGATAAAAATCTTTGCTTTTACCTCGCGTACATTGCGTCCGTTCATTTTTGGAGTAATCACGTCACCTTCGACGAATAAATCGGAGAACGTTACGTTGCCCGTAATTGTTAGAGGCTCGTCCACCCACATCAGCTGCGAAGCGTTTTGTTTGTTGATGAAATCCAGTGTGACGTTGTCGGAGGTAACAATTCGAGCAGAGAAGTATCCTGTTATTGTTTGTTCCTTCGATTTCGTGAGTACACTGGCGATCCAATCGTCGAAGTTCTGTCCACGAAGAGATTTCAGTGTTATGTTCTGAACGGTCAAGTGCTCGATGTTCTTTTCCGATGATATCACGATGTCACTCCGCGACAACTTTTCCAAGAAGCTTTCGGTCGATTGTCCGCCTACTTGGTCAACCGTTAGATTCTCCACTGTCAAGTCACCGTCGATGATGATTTTATTCAGATCAGAACTCGCCAGATTTCTCAATCGTGTCATATTCATCTCGATTCCATTCAATCTCTCCACTTCCAAGTTTTGTACGTGAAACTCTGGTACCTTCAAGATTGCCAGCTGATGATCGTCATTGATGTGAAGCTCATCCTTGAAGAAGACTTTGCGATAGTTGAGAAAACGGACATCGAGATTATCGACGAAAACACGACGTGCTCGAACAGCAGGAAGTTCCACGGTTCCTGAGAAATTCACACGCGTCTCGTTCATAATGTCGTCCACACTAACGCCATTGAAAGCCAGAGTAATGATATCTTTCGTTCGGAGAGTTTGCACGTGCAATTTTTCTCGGATCGTTAATGAATTTGATTCAACTTCGAAGAAATTGTCGTTGGGACCGTCCTCGTTGAAGAACTGATCGACGTGGAAATTCTCGAAGCGCAGATTAGTGAAATCACTCGGTATCTCCTTCATCGTGGTATACAAAAAGTCACTCTCCGCGAAACCGTTGAGATACTTTGTATTGAGTTTATCGATAGTTATACCGGCTTCCAAGGTGATCTTTTCAGTGATCGTTTGATCAGTGGATTTTGTCCAGTATTGATTGAATATGTCGTTCACGTTTACTCGAACATTTTCCATAAAGAGCTCTGCTGTATTCTTGACATTGATATTTTGAACATGCAGATCACCTAGTATCGTGACATCTTGATAGCTCTGAAGCCACTTGTCGGGTATTTTTATCATAGATTCATTCATATCGACTATGAAATTCTCGGTGACGTAAAGTTTTGATAGTTTTAATTTGCCTTCAAGAAATTGAAATATATAAATATTGAATATAATATTATATGGATATCAGTACTTAATCGTGAAAGAAAAATTTTTTAGATTGATTAATAAAGTTAATTAATTAAATAATTAGTAATTAATGGTATATTATTCTAATGAATATTCTAATGCAAATTCTAATAATTCTAATCTTGCAGATTATTTTGAGTTAAACAATCTCTTTCTTTTGTATTTTATTATTATGTTATTATACAGGATGTTCTGTAATTGGTGATACAATCGGAAAAAAGGTGATTGTACAATGAAAAAATAGTCAAAGACATAGAATAATCTTTCACGGTTGAACCATCAGTTACGGAACATTCTGTATATTGAGTATATTATTAATTGTATTTTTTATATTATATTATAGTTATATTATAGTTATATTATAGATAATTATATTTATATCATTAGTTAATTATGTTTGTTAATATTAGTTATATTTATTACTCATTAATTATTAAAATCATAATTGCTATAAATTGTTACAATTGACAACTCAAATGGATTAAATTACCTTTAATAACGTTTTCGCGAGACTTTCGTGCAGCTTCCTCAACTGGCACTCCAATAACCGTTTCCGCATACAGATTTTCAATATATAACCATTTCGCATAGAAATCATCGAAGCTCTGCTGTGTTGTTGTTGTCATGAGTTTATCAGCAGAAACACCGTTCACCATCTGTGCCGTAAGGTTCATAACTTGCATCGAGTTCTCATATGTGATTGTACCTGCAATAAAATATCATGAAGTTGCGATCAGCTATAAAATTTGTCAATTATTTTCGTCGAATTTTGCACAGTTAAAACAGTCAACAACAAGTTGTGTTATACTCAACCTTTGATTTTCTGAGTACGGTTAATGATGAACAGATCATCGATCAACTGCTCGATAATTATTCCGTTCAGGCTTTTAATCTTCAACTTCGATACTGTCAAATTGGAACGCAATATAACGGTGTCGTTTGTATATTCGACGGGACTATTTGCAATGGCAGACGCAATTCCTTTGTCATTTCGTAACATCCAATCTGTCATCGTTTATACAAATCAATATGCATAAAAAGATTTGCATTGTAGAAATTGTCTAATTCTTATCAAACTTACATTCGGGCGGTATTCCGCAGAGAGACTCAACTTCGACATCATGTATAAAGAGATCTTCCGTGCGTAACGGATCTGGGAAATACTGGTCCCCCTCCACATAGAGCGTCTTCTCCGGGTTCATGTCCTCGTTGTTCAGAAAATCCACATTCATTTGGTCGATCTCCAACTCCTCCAGATGTACATCGTTAACAATAATCTTTTTCTTGAACGCTTCCAACATATCCTCAATCACCTTTGTCTCTTGCTGCGACTTTAAGTGTTTTGCCTGGATGGCTTCACGGACATCGCGGTCAAGCTCGTCCACAGCTTTCGCAATCTGATGAGGTGGCAGAATGTCTTTTTCGACCGCAATCTCTATACTGTCCACCATGCCGGACAGCAAGGTCAAACTATCGAAATTCAATTCTGATTCTGAAATTGTCAAATTCTTCTCAGATGGTAAGAGAAACTTCCAGGAAGCCTCAGCTTCTCTTATGGCCGGCATTCTTGCTTGTAATGTTTCGATCAGATTCGACAAGCATCTTCTTGTTATATCGATATCTCCTATCTTCCCTTTGTCATCTGAAATAGAAATTTTATTCTAAACTTTTTGAATCATCCGGCTCAATATGTTCATAACAATTAAAAAAAAAATTTAATATTTTATTTAACGTATATGACTCGATAAATGCAAAAGATTTAATAAGATAAAAGTTGAAAATCTCGTAGATATTTTATATATTTTTCTATATATTCCGTAGAAAATTCATCATTTCTAATAAAATATAACAAAAAGATATATATATGAAAGTAATTGCGAAATAATAATATATATACTTCTTTTTATAATAGTCGTTTTTTCATGACTTTATGAATGAAAAAGTAATCAATAATAATTATTCACCTATTAGCCAAGTCATCTCAGCCACCCATTGTTCCACCCAGTGCAAGTCCTTTTCTACAAGAACTAATGTTACATTCATCGTATGTCCGTTCAATGAAACCGTCATATCGACTATTTTCTGATTATTTTCGAAATGTTTAACATTCTCGAACTTCCAAATGGACGTACTATGAAATTTGTACAACCGGACAATATTCTGTAAATCATGTCCATATTGTTACCATATTGTTACCATATCACGATTCAATTTTTAGTTATTTTAGTTTATTTTAATATTGAGCGATTTTACACTCACATCGTGCGCCACAACTACGAAAGTATCGCCGTCCATGGAAAGAAAATCTATCAGACTATGCGATTCGATATAAGGAATGCTGAACCAATCGAGCAATTCTCCTCCTGGGGACAGTTCCAGACAATGTTTTATTATAATTAAAAGAAAAAAAGAACAACTTTATTGAATGCACTAACCGTCCCAGCAGAGCACGTTGCTTGGTCCTAAGTCATTTATCATCATGATGAAGTTAAAGTCGCCGTGGACGTAGTGATGCACCGATATCGGACGTGCGGTGGACAGGAATTGTATCTTCACGATGTTGCTGTCCTTGAACTCGTACACTTCGGAACCGATCCACGGATTCTCGGTGTAGCTTTGAGCAAATACGATGATCGTCGATTGCCGATGACTGAACGCGGTGACGGATATCGCGCCGGTCGTCATTACCTCCCTGATGATGTCCATGTACGTGCCGCTCCATCGATAGACTCTGCAATTCGATGGAATTGTGAGAAAGACAAAAATTAAAAAAAAAAAGAAATATTTATCTCAATGCATTTTTGTTTTTACTGTATATTTCAATTTATTTAAATTAATCTGTTTCTCTGTCTCTTTCTCAGGGATAAGCTCGCTAGACTCACACGGACGGTACGGGAAATTTGTCGGCGTTATTAGCGATGATCAAATAGAGTTGATGAGCCTGTGTGAAAAATTTAGCGTCTACGGGGATTCCTCTGTATCTTATGATATGACGGAATCGCAACGGTTGATTCGGTTTTGCTGTGTGAAGACTGCATAGACCAGGCTCGTAACACACTAGTAAATAGCTAGTGTCCTTCCACACGGTGCTCTGCGATACCACAATTGATACAACTCGTTTACATTGTGATACAGTGGATTGTATATAAATAAAGCTAATAAAACGTAATAAAAACATTTTACAATATATAAAAAAATATATATATATAGTATAAAAGATATTTATATAAAGATTTATATAAAGATATTTATATATTATATTAATATTTTATAAAATATAATATGAAAGAATATTTCTGATTATAATATAATATAAAATATCACAAGAGGCTTCTGAAAATTGAGATTGATATTGATATTGTTAAAGAGATGATTTTTACCCTGACAAACTTAACGATGGACTCCTCTCCGATCCGATAAACTTCGCGTAAAGCGTCATAGGTCTCGTTCCAGGGAGTCACATTGAGAGAAGGTGCCATCACGCGATTGCCGTCGAGGATGAATACCCCATCGAACATATTTACCGTAAATGGCTGATGATGGCTCATAGGTACCCGCCATGATCTGTCCCAGTGTAATTTATACCATTTTTCTTGCACTATAGACAAAATGTTTGCTATCTTATATCTTTCGATAAAAAAAAAAAAAATATTTCTATCCAATCTAAAACATATTATTTAATCGGCATGAAAAAATGGAAACTATCAAATTCTTAGCACGATCAGTTTGAACAAATTATCTTGAAAGAAAAGATACATATTTGTCGTCGAAATAAATTCATTACACGGACTTACTCGGCGACGTCTCTTGGATATGAAGCTTGATGAATTCTATCTTGGACTGCCGTAATTTTTCGTCTAGATATTCGTTCAGGTCTGTCGCGTACACAGAAAATAACAGTAGAGAGACATAATTTGTCAGCTGCAATATTGATACAGTTATTGAAACCGAAGGAACGTTGCGTTTTAACGGCGATGCTTTTGTATCTATACCGGAAGAAATAACAGTACTTACGAATAGAAAGAGGAGTTTCATGGTTTGTGATTTTGATTACGAATGCCTTCACCGTACCGAATCCGTTCGCGGCAAAGGCCGCGCGAACATTGAGAAATTTTCGGAAATAGTCCGCGCGATATTCGGGTGACCTTCTTGATGCCTCGCGTGTATGAGAAGCGAGTACGAATACGGTAAATGTAAATAGATGTATACATGGAATCAATATTATGAAACGTGGAATATAAATATGAATGTATTCCCATTTTAAACCTAATAACATGTCTTGCAAGCAAGGCAAAAGATAACATACGCGCTATATATAGTTACAGAAATATATGCAATCAAATATCTTATTGAAAATCGAAATGAAATAACGAATATAATACAAAATAAAGATTTTCTTAAATATAAATATCTTAAATATAATCTTAAATATAAATAAATTTTCTTAAAATTTATGATCTGATTTAAAAAAAGCGTAAAAGATTTTTTAAATATGTTTCTCGCGTATAAAATTAAAATTAAAATTAAATAATGAAAAGTATTATGAGATTCGCAATTAAAACTTTTTTGTTATGTATTACATCATGTGTTAATACATTCAAAAAGTGTTATACTGACATACCTTATAATTTTTTTACCTTCTGTTGACAATCTCCTCATCAAATCATGTAAAACTTTGAGATAATGTTAAAATACAAAAGATAAATTCTATATCTATAGCAATTTCCTATTATATGATGAGATATACATGATAAAATCTGCTATAAATTTTGGTAGTAAAGCTTGCGCTTAAAATGAAATAGATACATACGAATTCTAAATTAATAAAAAGAGAAAGATCATGAGTATAAAAATTAAAAAAATCTAAGAACAAACAAATGACACAAAACAATTCGTATAGGGTTCAGCAAAGAATCGGATTCTTTGCGTTCAAAAGCATTCGAATTTGATTTTTTCTTCGATCGAAAAAGAAAACAAATAAAATGGATTATCCGCTTTTTCAGTCTTCAAAATTTAGTATTTTACCGCCAAAGTCATATAAATCCGACGAATAGAAAACGACAAGCATTGTAAAGAACGTCATTTCCAAATTTCAAATCATAATTCAAAATCAATTCAAATTTTCGCGCTCGAGCTAGGGAAAAAGCGAAAAGCGCTTCGAACATTGCGCCCTGTGGCGCGCATGCGTGGGATACGAAGACGCGCGCGCACTGGTCCAACGGCGAGCGGCGTCGCGCGCCCCGATTGGCCGGGCGATCGGCGCGACGCGACGCGACGAACGACGAATCGCGGGCGCGGTCTCGAACTGTCTCGAACGTGGGCTGTACTCGCTCGAACGTCGACTCGGATTACTGTGCCACTGTGCCGTCGTGCGAGTGCGCGCTGTTCCGTTACCGAAGCGGAGAACGGAACGGTCGGATCGTCGGGTGCCGGTCTTTTTTCTCGGATATTTTCTACTTCCCTCCCCNGTCATCGTTCGCGTCGAATTGCGTTTTCGTTTTTATCCCATTGAGACGAAGCGCCGGAGTTCCCGTCCGCCGCCGCGGGATACTCGCGGACGCCGGCGCGCCGGGAACGAGACGCCGCGAGAACGCGAGCGCGCAGCTGCGTGTGCGACCGAGAGCGCGAGCACGCGCGCTCGCGCGTGTGCCTGTAAGTGCGTGGCGCGTATGTGTACGTTGTGTTTGTGTATGCGTACGTGCGCAAGTGAGTGACTTGAGATCGTCGGGCGTTCGCGTCCGTGTATGCGAGCGCGACCGCGTGCGGGCGGTTCCCACACGACGTCGTCCGCGCAACAAGTGTCAGGAGTCAGGAGGCGACGGCGGCGGCGGTGGTGTTGGTAGCGTTAGAACCGTGCGGTGTTCCACGGAACACGTTGTGTGCATGGTGCTGTTGGATCGGTGCGCGTGACAGGATTGCTCGATCGACGTGCACCCACCATCGTTAATCGTCATCGTCAACATCGTCACTATCGTCACGACGACGTGCTGAGAGGAGGTCTGTCACCGGCGCGGGGATGGGCTGCGCCGTGAGCACCACCGGCGAGAAGGAGGCCGCCGAACGGTCCAAGAAGATCGACAAGGATCTCCGCGCTGATGGCGAGCGCGCCGCCAGCGAGGTCAAGCTCCTGCTGCTCGGTAAATGCTCGTTTCTCGTGTAACGATAGCCCGATTCTCCCGGAATTCCTCGGATACCAACATCCTCGCGCGTAGCTGACGCGCGCGCGCATATAGCGCGTGTACATAGGATATCGAGGGCTTCCGAGCGCGCTTCTACCGATCGTCGTTCCTCGCTCCTGGTTCCGGTCTTCGGAAGACGACGGTTTTCATCCCCTGTTCCGACGGCGCGCCTATATGCCGATCTCTTTCTCTTCTTTCTCTTCTCTCTCTTTCTCCCCCTCCCTCCTTCTCTTGTTCCTCTTTCCTWCTCCTCGTCTTATCTCGTATCGTATTTTAGACACACTGTGTACCAGCCGATCGTTTCCGGAGGCGCCGCTCACGATCTGCAGAATCGCGTTTGCTCTAGCTGCCGTTTCCGCATCTTCCTCATCTTTGAATTACAAATTGGGGAATTGGCTATTGGGAAGAGAATTATTACTAGATCCTATCTAGCGTTTGATCCTCGCTATCGCGATCTTTCTCATCTTCTTTCCAAGAAAATGATCATAACACGAGACTTCATATATGACTTCATATATGCCTACATCGATCCATTGTCAATCGAGAGGAGCCCGCGATGATCTATCGGTGAGATTGCATTTCTTCCGATCCCGCGTGGATTCACTCGTCTTCGATTCTTCGTCTTGTGAGACATTTTCTTTTTTTCTCCCTCCAGAGCCTCGGAGTATACGGAGTATTCGCCTTACCCAAGGGGCAAAGAAATCCTGCGTGGAAAGAATCGTCGAGCTCCGAGCTTCCTTAGCGATTTCCTCTTCGTCTCTCCGTGGAGTCCTACTGTCCTGCGATTCGAGCGGAACGAAGCGAGAGAAAGAGCCAAAGCACGGCGGTTTGACGTTGCGCCTAATTCAGGCGACGAGGCGCCTTTTCTAGCGTCTCGCGACACGGTGCCTTTCGGTTAACGCGCTCTCGATCGCGCGAACACGGGCGTCCCTCTTTCTCGCAAAGCGCTTCTCGCGGTGACCTGCGCGTTTCACGTTCCTTCCGGTAGAACGTAGACGGTCACGAAATTGCGAAACGTTTTAATCCCGCTCTCTCGTCCGCTAAAAACCGTGATCTGTTTCGCTGCCGCATGAATCCTCTTAAAAAAAAAGAGAGAAATTATACGTGTTCCTTCGGAACGGGAACGTTCTTTTAATAACAGAATTTGCAATCAATTATATGTACTTGTATCCTGCTTTTAGACGTACTGAAGGATTAGAAATTAATCGAGTTATATCTGATCAAAATAATGGATTCAAAGAAATTCGACTTATTATTGAAAAACTGAATGAATTTGAAAACGCACGTCGAAAAAATGAATCATCCGAATGATTCATTTCTCTCCAAATTCAAATATCTTCAGAAGTAAATATTTCTCTTCATACATTTAGTATGCTACACCAATATATATTTAATTATGCGAAATTACTTCAATATTTATTATTCGTTATTATTGTCAAACATCGGATGTAGAATATATCGATTCAATAGCAATATTAAGGAATTAGTATTTACAATTGCCAACGTGTAGGAAAAATTTCGAAATTCGCATGATCGAAATCGCGCAATGTAGACTCGCGGATGTAGAACGCGTGCGGCGTTACGGGAAACTTGAATCATCGGCCGCGTGTGAATCATGAGATTACGTCTTTCCGAGATCGCGCGGAATTATCTTCGTGTCTCGCTTATAGGGGAAAAAAAAAACATTGCTTTTCCTGGGAGAGGAAAACGAGTGGTTTCCGCGATGATTCCTTAGCGGATCGATCGTCAATCGGATGAAAGTCATCGGCGAAAGCATCGATGATTAAATCGGTTAATTGGATTCATTACATATCTGGCGAAGTGTCAAGTGTGAGAGTATTTGCATAGATTCGCATTGATTCGAAAGTAGTCTGCCACCTGCCAGTTGTTATGTTAAATGAATAACGGCATTAATGATGCACGGCGTGACGGCGATTTTAATTATTATGTCAAGGAAGGCTCTCAAACTTCTCGAGCATTTGATCGAGTGGTGATCATGATATTGCATTTGATACTATTCGATATAGTATTTAGTATAACATGTTCAATACGATTATACATACGAATGTATTTATTAAATCTTCATTGTACGTGTTGTATACACATGCGTGTCTGAAATTCAAGGTGCTGGGGAATCCGGCAAGTCCACGATAGTGAAGCAAATGAAAATCATTCATGAGACCGGTTACAGTAAAGAGGAATGCGAGCAATACACCCCAGTGGTATACAGCAACACGATACAAAGTCTAATGACGATAATCAGAGCCATGGGAGACCTCAGAATTGACTTTGCTGAGCCTAGTAAAGCGGTAAGTCCTTCCTCAAACAACACGAAGTCTAAAATCGGGACACAAGATGTCTTTTAGACATCTTTCAAAAATATGTCTTTAAGATGTCTTTAGGACGTATGTCCCGATTTCAGACTTTGTGTTGTCTGGGTCGTATCTTTCTTTGCGAAATATTCATTGTTTTCAAGAAAAATTGTATGTGAATTCGAATTATTTGTTTTTCTTTTTATCGAGATAGTCATTATCTTCAATACACTTTTTCGTCTAGAAAATAGCTGTTTTTGATTTTATTTTTTGAAAAGGTAACTTATCTGAAAGTATAGCTTTATTTGTGAATGACAAACCTTTGGCATCAATCTAATGATATCACGCATTATTAACTGCACTTGACTAACTTTCTCGTGCCCCACTGGCACATTAGATAATCGGCCTTGTTTTGCGTTGTAGGATATGGCGCGACAATTTTTCACCCTAGCATCGGCGGCGGAGGAGGGCGAGCTGACCGGGGAACTAGTGCTATTAATGAAGCGATTATGGCAGGACCCGGGACTGCAGCTCTGTTTCGCGCGTAGCAGGGAATACCAACTCAACGACTCGGCAGCGTACTACCTTAACGCACTTGACCGCATAACACAACACAATTACATCCCGACGCAGCAGGATGTTCTGCGAACGCGCGTCAAAACTACTGGAATCGTGGAGACACATTTCTCTTTCAAGGGCTTATATTTTAAGTACGCTGCGTATCTTACATATCAGTATTCAAAGATATTTATTTTAACCAAATTATGATAAAATTATTCTAATATCCCAAATAATTATAATTATAATAATATCCTAGTTATTCTTTATTTTAAATACGTGTTACAAGAAATTTTTATGAAAGATTCATTTTAATATATACATATATAAAATTATCGTCTATATATGTAATTAATTAATAGTGTCAATACAGAGTGAGCAAAAAGTATCGGACCGGATAAATATTTCGAAAACAAGACATTTAAGAAAAAAATATTTCATACAAAAGTTTTAAGGTTTCATCAAATGCATTGAACGACAATATATTTGATCTCGAGCGCAGATATGAAAGAGCTCTTAAAGTTAACTCGAATAATGCTAACGTCATCGGTATCTGAACTTTATCAACTCATATCTCGAAAAGTACTTAAAATACCAAAAGTAGTTTTTTGAAAATATCTCAATGTCAGCTACAAGAATATTGAATAAAAAGTTGAGGTTCCATTTTTGAAGTTGTTTTTGAGAATTCATTCATATCTGTGGTCAAAATCAAATGTTGCCGTTTTACATTTGATGAAACTTTTGTATAAAACATTTTTTTCTCAAATGTCTTGTTTTCGAGATATTTAACTGATCCGACTACTTTTTGCTTACCTTGTATATCGTCAAGACGCAATGATTTTATATAAAACATATTTTATTATAACTAAAAAATTCAAGATAAGATATTATAGATGATATATATTATACTATTTCCTCTTTTTGTAGAATGTTCGATGTTGGTGGTCAACGATCTGAAAGAAAGAAATGGATACACTGTTTCGAAGGCGTCACCGCGATTATCTTCTGCGTTGCTCTGAGCGGTTATGATCTGGTATTGGCGGAGGACGAGGAGATGAATCGGATGATAGAGTCGATGAAGCTATTTGACTCGATTTGTAATAGCAAATGGTTCGTCGAAACATCGATCATACTGTTCTTGAATAAAAAAGACCTGTTCGAAGAGAAGATCACCAGGAGCCCGCTCACCATTTGCTTCCCGGAGTATAAGGGCGCTAATACCTACGAGGAGTGCGCCTCTTATATTCAGATGAAATTCGAGAATCTGAACAAGAGGAAGGATCAAAAGCAAATATATACGCATTTCACGTGCGCTACAGACACGTCCAATATACAGTTTGTGTTTGACGCTGTGACTGACGTAATAATCAAGAACAACTTGAGTAATTGCGGATTATTGAGTTAAACATTCCAATGCTCGATCAGCAAACTATCGAAAAAGTAAGGATGTATCTTAATATGTTCCCTGACGAGATTAAGAAGCTTTATAGAGCGTTGATAACTGTTCGATGAGAATTTTCTGAGAATTTATACGCTTTGAAACTTTGTAAGAATGCTTACACTGCCGTTGGATTTGAACATTTTCGGAACGTTTATCAAACACTATATATAATTTCGAGAAAATTTCTACAGTACTGAGGCAACGCTTTTCAGTAAACACTGATACACCTTCATGCAGAGAGTGCTGTTAGCAACGCCTTCCATATATAAATGCTTTCCAAACACTGCAGCGTTGCAATTTCCGCTGTATTGACCGTTTTTAAACTCTCAACGAACTCTCGCAAAACTCTCACATAACACTTATAAAACTTCTCATTTTCGGGGTTAACGACTCGTTGATCTTCGCGAATGTACGAGAGAATGACGAAGAGACTGATCGAAAGTTTTAAAAAAGGCGTATCCGTAAATACGAATACATTAATTATAAGATTTTATTCACACAAACACACACATTAGACTCTTGGAATATTTTATCGCGGTATCATGTAATTTTACTTGATCCTAAAGGCTTTAATGAAATATCTTTTGTAAAAAATTTTGCGTAAATTTATCCGGGTTTCTAGTACGAATATATTATTTTTTAACTTATTGATTTTACGTTCGGTTGATTAGATAACGAAGTATTCTCAAATTACGAACAAAGTATTCAAAGTATTCGGGAGTCAAATATCAGGCCGAACCATTTCGCGTTGTCGCCAAGAATGTTTTTTTTTTATGCACTGTTTATAAATGTGTAAGTGATTATTTTTAGGAATTTAATTGACATATATTGATCTGATTAAGTAGTTATATTTTCAAGTTTTAGTATATTTTCAAAAGAATTTTAATTCCTCTTATATTTATCTTTCCTTGGGTTAATAAATTATGGGGTTAATTAAATTTTCATTAACTGTTTTTTTCTAAGAGGCGAAAGCTTGCTTTCGGACAGAAGAAAAAAAAGAAAATTCGAGGCGATAACGTTATATAAAACATATTGTATTGCTTACTCCCGATTAAGATTAGAAATATTGCTTTGTTTCTGCTAAATGTATTTAACTATACTAACCAAGAACTAGATAGCGCTATTAATTTAGTGATATTTCCTTGTATATAATTTATTATGCTAAAAGTGATTATGTATTAAGTGAAAATACACCTCTGCTCATATCTACTTACATTATAATGATAAATAGAAATTTAACATTTTGGACACATTGAACACAGCTCTCTGTGCGTCTTTTTTAAAGTATATATTTATCAATTTGAGAGGAAAATTTTTGTATAAGCTTTTTTTATATATACGTATTAATGAGCAATAAAACCGAGAGATGTTTATTCTTCGATTCGTCAAACGGACATAATGACAATGTTAGTATTAGTACACAAAACAAATCGAAATCAAATCTTTATACAGTTTAGATCAATAAATGAAATCTCTTCTTTTTTAAGAGCCGATGCTTTCTCCATTCCCGATTGGTCTCTTTATTAAATTACTCAACACATGTATACATATGTCCAATATTTTATATCTTGTACAGGTGAGAGACGCATCAACTATTCACGCAAGCGTGAAAAAATGCGTGTTGCCGAAGTGCAAGAAATCTGTTTTGTACATGTAATATAAGTATACATTGAAAACAATTTTCTTTTACATTGGCTATACCATTTTATTATTACGTATTACTAATTTACATGTATGTATACGTCCGCTTTTCCGCAATTACAGCCACCTTTATATAACTGAGCTGGAAGTAATGAAAATTAAAGGCGAATTAAACAGAAATACGTACAATTTATAGTAAGTATTTTCCAACAAGGATAAATATTGTACACGATTCTGTTGAATATAAGAATGTTGTAACGGTTGGAACTTTGGTTTAGTTTTTGAGAATTTACAGATTTTTACTTTTATTTTGTTAATCATTTATTAGTTGTTGACATAATAAAAATCATAGTATAATAATATAATACAGTTAATTGTACGACAAATGTTGTGGGATTTTATTTCAAGTATTTTTTATATTTTTTAGTAAAAAAGAAATTTAAGAAAAATTTCCAAATTCTAGATATATATTAAAAATGAATACAGTTATTACATGTTAAACAAAATTTCTTGAAAAGTTGATAACACTGAGACATTTTACACACTATTTAAATTTTTGCTTGAGCAGTGCGATATTGCGATGCAATTGAAACACTTCGTGTTGAATAAAGTATGAACACAATGTCACACTTTCATTTGTACAACTTGTTGGAAAACACTCATAAATTAATATTTTGACATATCATATGTATTTTCTTGTGAATTATGACGCTTACTTATGAATGACAATTTTATTCTTCATTTAATTCGCATTCGTTGTTCACTTTGTAAATAATGATGACAATCTAAATCATAGGATATCTGTATTATGTACAATAGGAAACATAGTATTGTATCCCTTGGAGAATAAAAATTGCGAGGGTTGAGGAAAAAAATATAGGTGGACCCAATGGGACGGACATTCTAGAAATTTTGATGGAATGCAAAATATAGGAACTTTAAAATTAGAAAAAAGAGATAGTAAATGAAATATAATTACAGAACCTTAAATTAATTGAATTAGCCACTTTCAGCATCGCGTGCAAGAAAGGGAAAATTCAGTTACGACGATTATAAACGACGAAATATCTTACCTTGCATCTGTGAGAATACTGTTGTGTTTGAGTCTACCCTTTGCCTTCTGTCGTATCATTCTACACACGATTGGTTGTAAAATTAAGTTCGCTTCTTAGAGTCTTACCATAGTTGTATTTTTGGTAGTTTTACGCTACTCTAAGATACCGTGAAGACTCCTAAACCTTAAAAGTGATTCTAACATTGAGAATTACATCTTAAATTAATATATAATACAAGCAGTGACAACTATAACATTAATATCGCAATAATATTTTGCGTTGTTGTTTAAACTCTGATGATTATATTAACGTGTTCCAATTTTACGATTTTAACGGGTTATGAATATACATATTTTAAATCTGTGTCACACATCTGTGTCAACAATTATAAATCGATTGGCTCTTCGAAACAATAGCCGCTTGCATCATTTTAAACGTTTGGAATGAAAACAATGATTTCCCGCGTCATTGTAAAAATCAGATCAACAGAATTATATTATCATCAATAAAGAAAACGCAAAACACGGTATTCGATAAGAACGATCTATGAGTACAAATCTACAATTAATTATGCTCGCGATCGGAGATTGAAAATTGCAATTACTTCCAACTCGTGATGACCACCGATCACTTTTAGACTAATCACAGATTCGGAATTCTTAACTACGCTATCTGGAACTCAATTTGGAAGTAAAGATTCGCCGACTACTGTTTCGTCATTTAATCTCATAAATAATACATGTACTAGATTAATGCTAAACGTACCGGAAGTCTGATCTAACAGGATGTGCATCCCATTTATGCGTCCTATCTATTTCGCATCTCTTTCTTAATGAGGATTTCTGGCTGGAATGGGCGGCCCACCAGTGGTTCTCGCTGGAACGGGTGGTGGAGCGTTCGACGGCGGTAGACTCGGCGGTGGATGCTGCGGAGGCGGTGGGGCTTGCCTATGCGGCAACGGAGGAGGTACCGAACTAGGCGGTGGTCTGCTCAATGGTTCCTGAGGACCATCCATACGCGGTAATGGCGGCGGTGGCCGATTTGGTACAGGATAGCTAGGTGATCCATCAAGTATTTCCTCGTAGATGGCAGAGTCCGGCGATAGTCTCTGATCTTGCTCATTATCTTCCTCTGCATCCGCAACCGGTGGCGTCACCGGGTGCGAAAACTGGTTGGGAATCACGCTGAAAACACCCGCTCGTGGTACTTGCTTTCGTTCGTGAGCGGGACTTTTCGGTGGCTGAGAGGGTCGACCCGGTGGCGCCGGTCTTGGGGGTGGAATCACGCCATTCGGGCTGCTTCTACTGGGAGACAATCGCTCGGTGATCTCCAACTGTTCCAATCGTTGCATGGGACTTCTCAATGGCGAATTCGCCGTGAATTGAGCGACTGTGGTGTTGCTGCAGATCTCGATCTCTTTTTCGATCAACTGCACCCAGTTAGGCGATTTCAGCGATAGTTTCAACGTTTGACCACATACCTGCGTCATGCCTTTCTTCGCCGCAGCCAAGGCACATTGGCCGTCTCTGAATGTCACCCAGATAGTTTCACCGACGTAACGTACTAAGATTGCCTCGCCGATGTGGGATAGGTCCTGTATCAGCGCGAACATAAGATTATTATCGAACACGCTGTCCATGTCCTCGACATCCTCCACTGCCTTGACTATTATTGTGCCGTCAGGCGGACCCAGATCCTGTATCACCTCTTTGAATACGCGTTCGCGTTTCTCGGGATCGACGCAGTGCACGTCTATATCGATTGTTGCGATTACTGGTCGATGATCGCTCTGCTTCAATTCCGCCCTACCGTAATAAACGAGTTTTCCTGGATTCCAATCTGCAGGCGAGTCTGAAATATACATTTTAAATTGATACACAACTATATTTATACATATATTCTATATAAATAATTATGTGGTAGAAAAAAATTAACCAATATCGGGTATTTGTTTTCTACGCTTCCACAGAACTCTGTCCGTCCATGCGGGTTGACGACACTTCTCGCTGGTATCGTAATCATCCGAGAACAGGTCATATTTATATGTAGGAGCAAAAGTAATGGGTCCTTCCTGAAAATTCTTAAAGACGTTCCCCTGTTCTTGTTGAACCTTAAAATTAAAAGACTTATTAAGTATACACACATTATTAGCAATTAAATTTTTCAATATTATATTGACAAGAAAATTTATTCGTTTTTCTTATATGACTTATTAGGAGACAAAAGAAATGTAAAAATTTCTGATCAATAACACAATACCCTTAATTGGTCGTATTGCAGTATTTGGTCGAATTCATTTTGCTTGATCAATTCCTTCATCTCATCCTTATCCATATCGACTCTGTAGTTGAAATCACCGCACCAAAACACGTAATCGTGAGTGTTCAGTGTTCTACCCATGGGAAACGTTATCTTCCTCGTAATCTCGGCATAGTCGGCGTTACGTTCGTTCACCTGGGACTGACCGGCGGCGAAATGCGCGCACACGAAGCAGAAGGACGTGGAGTACAGCACGCATCTGATGGCTGCGGCTCCTTTGTTTCCGGTAGCACCTCCCAATCCCGTTTTCACGCAATCTACCGCTACGTCTCGCAGATACGGCGCGTGCATGGGTCGTATAAACAAATATAGACAGACGCCGACCAGCTGCTGATATGTCACGAGGACGTATTCCGTGTCTTTGCATAGCACCTTCTGCAGCTCCTCGGCCCATGCCTTGGCGTTGTCCGAGCTGGCAGCCATGATATTACTGGCATTCAAATCAACGATCTCCTCGAATCCTATCGCGAATATGTCTACAGGAACATTGTCTTTCTGCTGTAGGGATACCAAGGCTGAAAAGAGATACAAAGATTGGATTACAAAAAGAAATCATATAAAGAAATAGGAATCATATATCTTTCACGATATATGTATATCATATGAATCATTACAAAATTTTCTTCTCTTTGTACACTTTATAATGACCCAATGTTTTTAAGATACTTACACGAAGATTTGTTTGGTCCATCAAATAACCAATCAGACAGGGATACATCCTTATAAACTACGCTTCTAAAATGCTTGCCTCCATTAACGTTGTAAGTACCGATGCTCACCCTAAGATTCATTGTATCCACGTACTCGTTATAACGCTTGCACATCTCCCGTAAGAGATTTGGCGCGGCGTGTAACATGTTTGATGGCAACAATAAACGTGCTCTGTCAGCCAATTCTGTATTTAACGTTGAGCCTAATAATAGGATATCGATCGCTTCCTGCTTGTTGGAGTCCAATAAATTATTCTGTATTGTTCTAGCTGCCGATCTTGCGCCGTCCATCAGTTTAGAACTGCCCTGGATGGCACCGGTACCCGCGTATATCTTGCTGACTTCGTTGCCGTTGTTGATCCACATCTGACGAAATACTTCCTCAAATCTCGAGACCATCTGTTGCTTTTCCAGCTTTAACAAACCCATCTGTTTGGCCAGCATCTCGAGCGCGAAGAAAGTTTGCACGCAATTCGTTCTATCCAAACAGTCTAGACAATTTGTCCTGATGGTACCGGTCTGTTCGAGAATCACAGTATTGCCGACTGCGTAGAACAGCGAGAACGATTCCATGTACTTTTCGACTTTTGCCTTTAGCTTCGACAAATTCTTCATGTTTCCACCGCGACACTCCTGATGATAATCAAACAAAATATGAGGCACGTCTTTGTGCTCCGACATATTATGATGAGTTTGAAACAATTGGCTCAACATTGCTTCTCCTTCTTTGCTACCAATGAGACTGGAGCCAAGAAGGTTGACGATGACTTGCTGGCCATACCGCTTCTTGATCATATTTAAATGTCTGTCAAAGGCGGGCGCGGAGGTTTCAAAGCCGCGTGAAATCTTCACTTTGTGGGAACCGACTTGTACACCAGGTTGCTCCCAGAATAGTGGTACCGAACCCCTTGTCTGAACATAAGAAGTCACTTCGTTGTCTATGTAAATCACCTGTTCTGTCTCCACAAAATTCGCCACATGTCCGTCATCATTAGTTCCTCTAACATTGAATCTAAAATAAAAGATCATTTTTGTATATTTTTAACAGAAGTCTAATAACGATAAGTATATCGTATTTTAATCAGGCCATATGGCCAATCCAACAGATTTTTATTTTATTTTATATTGCAACGCACGATATGGATTAATCATATTGCGCGAAATGTATCTCTTATCAAGTACTGATAATTCCTGATATTATAAACAAGGATGTCTATGAGTACGCATTACTGTGTATTTTTTCATGAAATAGAGAAAAATGATCTTACCTAGTGCCAGCACGTTCGCAACTTAATCTAGACATAAGTACCGCCCGAGCTTGTCTGTGTCCAACATAGACGGTTCTAATCTCCACACTGCCGCACATTGCTTTCAATAACCATTGACTCGTATCCACACCGTATCTTAATAGATGAATGTGCAACATCCGATTCCTAATTACAATAATTCTATTATAATTCTATAAACTTTCTATTATAAATTTAACTTCTATTAAAAATCTACATTATAAAAATATAAAAGAGTGTTTTACAAGACTGTAGCATACTGACCAGAAGAATCTGTTATCCGTAGTCGTCGATTTGCATCTTCTCTGAGCGCTCAGAGTGATATCAAGCGAATCCTGTCCAGCGGACCAGGAAAAGTAAAACGTACCGGAGTTCAGGACCTTCCTGACCTCGGACACGCGATCCTCCGTCCCTTGACTGTAGAACAGGGGCACGAAATTCGACTGCGTTATTCGGAAGACCTCCGATTCGCCAATTTTTCCAACGGAGAAGCATCCGGTAACCAGAACGAGGTAAAGCAGAGTGTTCTCGCCCGCGTTCAGCTGCAGAACACCCAGGCATCCGTACGCGTCCAACAATTTGGTATACTTCGGCTTTAGGAACTCGTGCTCCTCAGTGGCTGCAAATGATCGCACATCTATGAGAAACCCTCGGTTGTCAAATTGACAATACTTCTATAAATACGACTGTTCCTACGCTCTGTAAAAGGCAAATTGGAAATCAGAACAGGCTTTTCAATGTACAAAAAAATCGAAAAAAGATCTCGAGATGTAAAGCGACGAGCATGGTTTACAGTTCAAAATCACAAATGATGCAGGATCAAGACGTTATAGAGCGGACAAATAGCCGAGTTCCGCTTCGCGATAGCAAAGCTGTCACAACGTTAGTCCGGTTGCCCTCTTACTTGCGACTCTCTCTCCTCGCGAGCGAAACGCGTGTCTGCTCGATTTCAAATGTAGGAGACGTGGGACAAGGTAGACAATGTTGCGTCCGCGAACGAATCGTCTTTCTGCTTCTGCCCGTTACTTACAAAGGACCGCGATTGCCTGTGATTCGAAGAGCAGCGTCTCCTTGCGGCTCCGCTGCTCGAGTATGATCGAGTGCGGCTTTGGAGAGTCTAGCTTCTCGTAGACGCGAAAGCCCTTGCCCATCGCCATTGTTGCGGCAGCGATACGACGACGTTCTACGGAGCCGCAACAGTTCCGTTTGTCACGACACGTCGCACCGCGACAATCGAACACGGAGACAACGTCTTCACCGTGACTGGCGCGGTGACTGAGAATCACCGCTGTCAATCGCCGCCGTCATCGACGATACACCGACGAAGATCCGCCAGTCTGCAGGAGGCCGCGTAGCTCGGAAAATTCGTTCGGCGCCCTCTCAGGAAATGTTACAGTCGCGTTTAGGTGTTTGTCAATTGGTAGTCCAAAAGAAGCAATGTTGTTTCGAAGTTAAATCTGTCGATTGGCCGCTGAATAATAAATAATAGAATACTAAATATTAAATAGAATGTGAAGAAATTTATATGCGGCATGAGAGAATTTTAAAGTTGAAGTGTCTCGAAATTCTCAAAAAATTATCACAATTATATAAGGAGAATAAATTCTGATAAGAGATAGCGAAAATTAAGATAAGCATCTTTTGAAATAATAATTCTTATATATATATATATATATATATATATATATATATATTCTTTTTGTAATAACTTTTGGAATATTAAATGTGTTCTGAAAATCATCAGAAGGAAGCGTGCTTTCTATCAAAAATGTACAGTAAAAAGCAAAAATGCTTCGAATCGGGTGCAGGGAATAGAACTGCACTTGCACCCAGTTCTTCCCTCCATAACTCGCTGCGTCTTCTTCAGTGATTTAGATTGCGTTTCGATATTCACTGCCAATACTGAAAATCTATAGTATACGTAACGTGCACTGTAGATTTTCAATACTGACAGTGAATATCAAAACGCAGCCTTAATTGCCAGATTAAAAGAGAGAGGAATTCGGTGCAAGTGTAGTTCTCGCTCATCTGATTCAAACAACATATTTGTTTTGATTGTACAGTAGTAAAGAGGAGTAATCGTTGCTTGTGTCATGCAGAATCACTGTGTGCATACGCCAGCGTACGCTGACCTCTCGTTAAATCTTACGAATTTTATATATATTTTTTTATTGTGTTTTCGAAAATAATTAAGTTAGAGATAAAAGCATCGGATCACAAAATGTTTGTCCAAACAAAAAGCGGATTCCGAAAATTTATGGTAAATTTATGGTATTTGCTTGACACACGATTGCATATATGCTATTTTCGCTGTTTAATTTTTAAGATGACACACGTTTTCTGTTTATTTTCTTTTTCTGTTATGTATATTACAGATAAACCGTGGAGGGGTGGCACTAACACAGCAATTAGCTAGGTAGTAATGTTTTGTTTTTATATATTTTAGCAGTAGAGAGGTATCAGTATAGTTTCTTATTTTTAGACTCTGAAAATTTACATTACTATTTTAACTGAAATTAGTTGCCGTACAATTAGTCTGAATAATAATTTAAATGATTTGATGATTTATTAAAGAAACAGATATCAATTATGTTTTTGTTTCACAGGAGCACTGTGGCTTTGTACGATACCACCGAATATCAATACATGCAGATTAGTAAAGTTCCAACGTTGCATTTTCAAGCATCCTTGCCTCGTTTACCTATACCAAAACTCGAAGATTCATGCAGGAGATATCTGAATGCGCAGAAACCTCTGTTGAACGATAAAGAATTGCAAAACACATCATCGTGCGTCTCGAAATTCCTTGCCAGTGAGGGACAGAGTTTGCAAAAGCTGTTACTCCAAAATAATGCTGAGAATCCACACACCAGTTACATCAGCAAACCATGGTTCGACATGTATTTACAAGATCGCAAACCTTTGCCCATCAATTATAATCCTTTCTTAGTTTTTGTGCCAGAATCCGATCCAAAATATGATGCGCAATTGGTAAAGGCGACAAATCTTGTCGTATCGTCGTTGAGATTCTTAAAATCGCTCAAGAATAACGTTCTAGAGCCGGAGGTGTTTCATATGAAACCTGAAAAGTCAGATACTCAATTATTTCGCAATGTTACAAGACTGATTCCATCTCGCTTTAGCTGGTATGGCGCTTATTTATTTAAGGTATGAAGAAATTAGAAATAGCAAGATAGTTCACGAAATTTTCCAAGATAAAAATTGATAGAAGAACAAAGATTTGTAAAAACAAATTTAATAATATTTTTTATCATAGGCTTTTCCATTAGATATGTCCCAATATAAGAATTTATTCAATACAACAAGAATACCGGAATTAGGAAAAGATAGAATCTTTTATGATCCCTCAGCCAAGCACTTGGTTGTACTAAGGAAAGGTCATTTTTATGCATTTGATGTTTTGGATGCGAACGATTCCATTCGTAGCCCTAAAGAAATAGCTGCGTGTCTAAAAGCTATTTTGGAAGATGATAGACCACCAAATAGACATCCCGTGGGCATTCTTACATCGTCAGAAAGGGATCAATGGGCACGAGCACGTTCACATTTAGTCGAAACGGGAAATCGCGAAATTCTCCAGAAAATCGATTCGGCTGTATTTATAATGATCTTAGATGATGAAACTATCGGTACCGACTATAACAAACTAATTAGAACATATTTACATGCAGACGGTACTAACCGATGGTTTGACAAGTCGTTTTCCCTCATTGTTTCTAAGGATGGTTATGGTGGAATCAACTTTGAGCATTCATGGGGCGATGGTGTCGCGGTACTCAGATATTTCCAAGTGAGCAATACTGTTTCAATATTAGATATATTATTAAAATAATTACCGTAAACATTTGAGAACTGCAAAATGTAAAGATTTTCGTCATCCTGTAGGATGTAAAAGCCGATATATCGAAGAAACCTAGATTTCATCCTAATGAAGTAGATCTTTCTAAAGAAAGTGTAAACGTAGAGAGATTAGAATTCTCTATAGATGCGAAGAGCGAAAGTATCATCGATCAGCAGAAAGCAAATTACCAAGCGTGGATAAATCAATTATGCATCGATTTTATAGTTTATGAAGAATTTGGTAAAGATCAGTGTAAGAAGCTCGGGGTAAGTCCGGATGTCGTGATGCAGCTGGCATTCCAGTTGGCATTGTATACCCTAGAAGGCAAATCGGTACCAACTTATGAATCTTGCAGCACAGCTGCATATAAACACGGCAGAACAGAAACCATCAGACCTTGCACACTAGAGACTAAAGCGATCTGCGTCGCTATGACTCAGAAGCAAATCGAGCTTTCTAAATCAGAGCTAAAAAAAATGATACTTGATTGTAGTAAAGCTCACAACGTGCTTACAAAAGAGGCCGTGATGGGTAATTGATCATTAAGCAGCTTTTAATGAATTTGAAAAAAGAACGTATACATTTGATAATACTTTATAGGCCAGGGATTCGATAGACATCTATTCGTTTTGAGAAGAATTTCAGAAAAGTTGGGTTCCACGAAGCCAGCCATTTTTCAAGATCCAGCTTACGATTTCTTAAATCATAATATATTGTCTACATCTACTTTATCAAGTCCAGATGTAATGCTTGGTGGATTTGGACCAGTGGTATCCGATGGCTACGGAATTGGGTAAAGCATTCATGTTATGTTGTCATTAACATTAGAATTGATATAACTGTTAATATCTTGTTATATACTCTTTAGATTATATTATTTTTTTTAAACAGAGCTAATTATTGTATTGTCTAGATATATGATCCAGGACAAACGTTTGGGTTCAGTCGTGACTAGTTACGAAAGCAGTCGTAACGCTAGTCAATACGTGCAAGCGCTAGCACATGCATTCAAGAGCATCCATGATGTGTTGCATATATAATACAAGAATTAGTCAGATATATTTAATTATATTTTTATTTGGATGTATTTTTACCGAGATCATTAAGAGCTATTATTATATAATTGTACATTTACAAGAACGTTGATAATCATGTTATTGTATTTATATCAGAGGCAGGCACAAGTCTCCTTTGGAATTTTAAATAGAGAAAGCAATAACGACGACTATTATTACCTCTGATAATCAGAAACTTTTATACAATTGTTAAATAAATATTTTTAATACTTTTGAAGGAATCGATAATTTGTGCTAATTTTTATAATCAATTATTTTTCTATTAATTAGCTAATATAATATAAGGGATAAATTATTATAGTATTTTGTATTATATACTTTACTTACATTGACAAGAAAATATGTACATTAACTTACACAAAAACGAGCGCTATAACGCACTCAAAATATGTGAAACAAAAATTGTTATTTTTTAACATCGATAAAAACTATGGCCTATTATAATTTTTACACTTAATCTTAGCCACTTTTGTTTTAAAAGAAGAATTATGGATCCAAAATAATATAACAGACGATATTCACAATCGTAGACATAGAATGGATGTTAAAGTATCATCTAGAATCATATGAGTATAATTACATAAACATGCAATAATATACCAAATTCATACACATTGGTATCTGAAAAATTCTTCTGATTTCACAATGATTTCATAGATATGCAATCATTCCTCTAGAATCTTTTGCCAATGACTAAATGGAATGGAACATTGTGATCCCAATAATACTTCATAGCTCATTTTCTCATAATTTATGATAGCTTATCACCCATTTTCACTTTGGATGTCTGAAAAGAAAATATGAAGATATATTCATTAAGGATTATGCCCCGTCTACAAATTATCTTTAAGATAGTGTGTTGAAGTACGTATTAAAGATAGATCTTAAAAATAATTATAAAAAAATAGTTTGATGCAGTTACACGCGCACTTTAGCATCAGACTACTTCAACTACACTATCTTAAAGACAGCATGTAGACGGAACAGTAGGAATGCGCGATATTGACCAATTAATCGAAATGTCTGATTTTTTTGTCAAATAATCAATTATTAATATAAATTAAATATATCGAGTTTTTTTTGTAAATATAAAAAATTTGCGTCATTTGCAGCCTCAAATTTAAATAATAGTTAAAATTCTAACAATCGATTATTTAGTTTCGATTTTTTTCAATTTTTATCGACTCTTTCGATATCGATTTCTTTTTCAATATCGCGCTTTCTTACTAAGGACATATTTAGTTATGTAATTTTGAACATTTCCTATGTTCACACGTCTTAACTTACCATATAAATACCAACAATTAAACCGAAGAGTCCTATAGCAGAACCAAAAATCTCGACTATGAGAATTTTTACAAAGAGGGCAGAATTAGCCGCATCAGCGAGAGCCGCACCAGAGCCAACGATACCGACCGCTATGCCACAGAAAAGATTGACAAGGCCAACGGCGAAACCAGCACCAAACATTAAGTATCCAGACAACCAATTCTGAGACCTGATTTCTTCATCTTCGAAAGTTTTCGCATAACTGAATTTTTCGAGCATCCCAGATAGAACAATGGCAGTGATCAAGCCGTAGATGGCTACAGCCTCGCAGAATATCACAGAAATCAAATTCTTAGTCTTGATTCTAGGTGCTTTTACACCACCACCAACGATAGACACTCCCGTCGTATGGATACCTCTGAAAAGATAAATAAATAAGCGACTTATGACGTAATACGAATTGATCCTTGAAACTGTTCATCCAACTCACAATGCTGCGCCTACTACGGACAGAGCTACCGATAGACCTATACCCAATGTGCACCACATATATGGAGAAGTATTCGTCAAAAACCTAAATTAAAAACCAAACATTTAAGATCCTTACATCAAGAATTTAATAAGATGATAAATCATTGATATAAGATAAATATGTTAACGTACCATCCAATGCTAACCTGCTCTCCCTTGCCAGTAAAAACATAATACAAAACTGCAACATAAAAAATATATTATATTTAAATATATGAAATATATAAATATTCTATATAAAATATATTATATATATATAAATAAATATATATATGTATAAAATAATGCTTCTGCTTAACTTGTAGATTATTCAGTAAATTAAGTGCGTTTGACATGAGATTGTTCACAATGACATTGCATATATATAATTCAGCAAAATATGAAACGCATGAGAGGTACGCTCTGGCACGTACCTCTTTCTCGTCTGTTATTTTATAAATGTAAAGCATACCTAAAATGAGGATCGTCACCGACGCGGTGATCGCAAATGTGTTACCCAGAATGTATCTCATCGTTGCGATTGTAAGCTTCGCCGTTTGCGTACAATATCTTGCGATCCTCAAACACTCCGGGGAGAAACCAAGTGGCCCGGTAGTCCTCTCGTTTTTTGCTTAACAAATTCTCCTGCCCCACATCGAGAAGCTCACGAAAAGATCACGCACACCCGTCGCTGTCATGTGACGACGACAGGTCGGGATTCTAGTAACCGCTAGTGATTTTTGTGTAGCGGGGAAGAGGGGAATCGACGAAAATGTGATAATCTTTCACCTGCCTTTCCACAAGACTACTTTTTGCACCCGAAACGGAACGGACATTCGTCAGGCGTTGAAGAAAAAAAGAAGAGATTACGTGAGTGCAGAAAGTGCAAGTGTAAAGGACGTCGCCGCGCGCAGTTTAAACTCCGGTCTACAATAGGTGTAGTAAGCCTTAAGTCGTAAGAAATTGACCAATCACAGTCGATTATTCTCTTCAAATACGAATGTGATTGGTTAATTTCCGAAGGTTTAAGACTTACTACACTTATTGTAAAAAGGGAGATTAAAAGGAGACTTCGTTTTAGAACTTTTGATCAAATTTCAATTAACTTTAATCGATTTAAGAATCGATTAATTTGTGCAATGATATTTTAGAATAAAATTATCAATTTTTTTTTCATTGAAACATGAGAAAAAAATTAAGAGCGAATTATGTACATACATACGTACAGTAAAAAATTTTGTTTTAATTTTGTCGGCTAAATTCGGGTAATATCATTTTGTTCATAATATCAATTTGAAGATTTTTTTTTAAATAAAATTGGAGACAACGAATTATTATTTATTGGTTGTATAGAATTATAAAATTATATAAAAAATTCTGCTTCAACCGACAATAACTCGTTGATTTAATTTTTTTCTATTTAACTTAAACGACAAAAAATTGATATTTCTATTCATATTAACAAAATAATACAATTGATAAGTTAATTAGAATTTGATCGAAGTCATTTTTTTAAAAACGCACTTGAATTTTGAAATGCAATCGCTCACCAGAGCGATTAGAAGATCCCAATTAGAACTTGCTTCAATTATTATTTTGATATTGCAAAATGATTGCAAAAGAAAATTGCAACCGTTGTACGTACCTTGTATTATAATTACATTTGTTTATCATCGGCCGTTGCGGTTTTTTATTATTATGATTACGTGTATGTGTATCGAGAGATTGAGCATTATTATTAATTCGCTATTATTGCTTCGGCAAACACACTTGCACGTTTCTATTAAAAATCTCGCGCGAAAGAGCGAAATTTTCACTTAATTTTCTATAAACGGAATCGTCGGACGCATTTCACAAGAAGGAACATCGTCGGCCTAATTTTAGACTCCGTCGCATTTACGTCTCCGTCTCTGCGACGAGGAGGCAGATTCAGCGAATGTTTCGCATTAAACGTACAATCGATCGATCCCGATAACAATTAGCGAGAATGTCTCTGACTCCGAAAAAAGGGTAAGCCAGCTTTTTTCGATCTCGGCTACCGAGACAGAAAGTTCCATTTTATTCAGATTTGTTCTCCCGTTCGGAGCTACTCGTACAAAACCAGATTAGTTCTCTGCCTAATGACAAATTCCGCAAACGGAATGTTCGCTTCCGGGACGGGCTGTGCTCTATTTCTGTCTGCGATTAAATTTACAGCGTTAAATTTAGAGAAACGACGGAAACACATTTGTGGCTGTTCGGGTAATTCGTCTGCGAAAAATTAGCATGTTTGTCAGCTAACTCGCGTATTTCTAGACATATCACACAATTTTATGTATCAATTATATTATTACATTATTACATTAAACAAACTCAGAAATATCTCCTATATTTTTTGATAAGTTTTCCTAATAATAAGATTTCCATATATTTCCTGGAGAAAATATTTTTGCATAAAATTATTGAAAAATATGACATCAATAGAAAAAAATATTATATTTAATATTATAATTTAAATATTAATTTGTAAAAAGAATATTATATTTTTTTATGAAGATCATTTTCGTTGGATTTCATTCTCAAAATTATTCTGAATGTAATTTTTGCTTTTGTGCAAAGACAATTATTTCTTCGAAAGAATAACATAAATGGATATCGTTATCTCTTTCATTTTTCGACATTTACATTGTTTCAACAACGTCGACTGTTAAAAAGAATTGCAAAACATTTATTGCATTGTAAAAACATCTCACTTTTTTTTTATCAGATGGAGCATTAAAACTTTTTTGATCGTTTGTCCTTGTGTTACAGAAACGTTTCGCTCGACGAATTTCGTCGTGCGTTGTACGACGCCGTTTCGCAAGAGGAGTCGCTCGCGACTCGATTTGCGAAGTTATCCACGTCGGGTGATAGGCGAGGAATGATCAGGATGCTTGTGGAAATGCTCTACGTGACGGATTTAAAACCGAGCGACTCGTATGAGGGTAAGAACGATGCGCAAGCCGCGCGGCTGTACGAGAAGTCGCTCAGGGCGATGATGGAGCCTGGGGACGAGTACACGGAGGAGATTAAAACCTGTAATATTCTTACGCAAGCACTGTTTGCGGCCGGTGCGAAGAGTAGAGTGTTTCTAGATGCGATCTGCGAGCGCGCTAGACGCCTCTACAATCTGCGCGCTTATGCGAGTTGCCTGCGAGACTGCGAGTGCATGCTGGCGCTTCCTGCGAGTTTCTATGACGACTCCGCGGAGAACGTTAAGTATTTCGTACAGCGTAGGAAGGAATGCCTTCAACTAGAGCGGGAGTGCTCCCGAAAGTTGGAAGCCACATCCTCCAGGAAACGCGGTGCACGTGGAAGGACGTCATCCTCCTCCTCTTCCTTTCATTCTTCTTCCAGCGATGCGACGCCCACCGTTGATGGCAAACCGCATAGCTATCTCACGAGTTGTTCGGATAGCGTCGAACTGCGATTTGACGAGATCAGGGGTCGGCACCTCGTGGCTACAAGAGACATCAGACCGGGGACTGTACTCATTGTCGACCAGCCGTTTTCCTTTAGCACGGACGCACCGGCTCTCGGAAGGAATTGTTTGCATTGCCATGTCACACTTAAATTAGAAGACAGCGTTAGAATCCCGTGCCGTGATTGTCAAACAGTTAGTAGAGCGCATGATTTACATTCGCGCATGCCATGCGCCATGTGTACAGAGATAGATTTAATTATCTATACCTTCGCCTGTTAGTTCCCATATTAATTTATCTTTTTCTTTTCGTGACTTCCCGCAATTGGCACGCCACAGATCCTTTGATGTAAATCTTGTCTCGCGTTCTCCAGGTGGCTTTTTGCACGGAGGCGTGTCGCAAGGAAGCATGGGAGACGTACCACCGATATGAATGCTCGGTATTCAATTACTTCTTTAAAAATTCATTGAATAACGAACGCCAACAAACGTCTTATCTCTTGCTGGCTTATCGCACGACGATCATACAAGCGCTATCGCTACAAAATAGCGCGGAGATGACGTGCGTTCTGAATCCTGATTTCCTACGATATCACGCTAACGATAATGCAAAAGATAAAAATGATGACATTAGCAAAGAATGTGAGGACTTAGGATCGAAGAAGACGTATAGTCCCCTCGATTATCGAACGGTGTTCCAACTGGAGACCCATTGCACCGATGTGGAACCTCACGTAAATCTCATTCGCACCGTTGAGGCGATTTTTCTTGCAAAATGCTTGACTTCGATTTTAAACAAACTGGACGTCGTCTGCACGTCGGAAACGTTCATTTCGTTGGCCGCGGCTATGCTGCACCATTTGCAGGCGATTAATTGCAACGCGTACGAGATTATCGAGAATGTCCACGACGAGACAACGCACGTCTGGGATCCCAGGAATATTGGTGCAGCGATTTACACCACGGTCAGTCTCGTGAATCACAGTTGTTATCCCAACGTAGTTCGTCATTCTTATCCAAAAGGTAAGCAATTTAATCAGGAACGAACCGATTGTACAAATTGATGCAGATGACGATAGAGAGATGAACGAAGTTCTAATAATTCTCACCTTACAGGAATAGTCGTGGTCAGAGCACTGCGTTTCATCGGCAAAGGATGCGAGATACTCGATTGCTACGGACCTCATTTTCTTAGCGAGAGTAAATTGAACAGACGTGAGTTCTTGTGGAAGAAATATCGATTCCTGTGCGGATGCGACGCCTGTAAACAAAACTGGAAATTTCCGCTACCCGAAAAAATGAATTATAAGTGCACAGCATGTTCGGAACTGATGGATTTCTCAATAACGAACGCGAAAGTGATGAATCAGCGGTGCGCCAAATGCGAGAAAATTGTCGATTTGAAACGAATCGAGAAGCAACTTACTAAATCGATTCAAAAGAGACTAAGCGCCATCGCAAAAATGTATCAGGGAAATTATAGAGACGCGATGCCTCTGCTATTCGAGCACGCGGACTTTGTCAACAAACACTTGACCAAACCGAATATTGAAGGTATCAAAACAGAACAGTGTATCGTCCAGTGTTACAATTCTCTTGGTTCTATTTCCGTGTAATCCTTTAGTCGGTTTATAACAATTATTTGTAGTGAAATACAATTATTTCAATGCTTATTTTACAGCTCTGTGAAAAACGCGACATTCATTAAGAATAGATACTTCTAGTTTTCTTTTCTGGAAAAAGAAATAATACAAACAGTAGAACTAGAAATACACGTAACAATGATTTTCAATTGCATTCTCGTTAACAGCTGCTGTTAACATGAGGCAATGCAAAATTAGACGAAGTAATTAAGAAGCATATAATTCCTGCGATAAAATATGTGATATAAAAACTAGTTATTTAAGTTAATCAATTTTCGTACAATGATGCCATCGACATATACATCTAACGTCCAGTAAAAGATTGAATCTGAATTTTCTTAAATGAGACGATTGCACAAGCGCGCATTTTATGTTACGCTTCTTTCATGCTCATACTATAAGAATGGATGTAACATATCAGGATCATTACTTTTTAATAGCGATACATATACCTTATTTGCGTGAGAAAGACAAGAGTTATGTACATTAATTCATCATATACATTAGTAAAGTACATCCTTTAACTCAGTTCATTAAAACACAGAGATGTAATACCTAAATTCAACTAGAATCTGGTGATGTAAAGAATTAGGCATTTGATTACCACATGTGTGTCTCTCTAATTTCGCTAATGATGTGACCTGCTTGAGTCAATGCCTGTGGAATTAGGGAATTGTTGTTAGAGATCAATTATTATAAAGAGGCTTATATTTATTTAACTTTTTATGTACCTTAAGCATATCCGCTGTTTCTTTACGTCTAACAGCAATGTGTTCGCTTTCAATCAACAAGGCCTCAGCTTGATCTGATTTGTACAAATGTGTGACAAGTTCACTTTGTAGATTATCTTTCACATAGTTGACTAGGAAATGCATAACAGCCTTTGGTACACTATCCTGAATGGATTTCCGTACAATATAAAAGTATGATCTTATGAGTCTTTCTGCAGACAAAACAAAAAAAAGAAGATTGAAATTAAAGTTTGTTAATATAAGTATGACGTTCAATATGATACATTTCTTTACCGATAATATCACAATCCCGTTGCTCACGATCGCTAAGTTTTCGAGATGTCTGTATTGGTACCGCGGGGAGCAGATTTACTGGTTTCTGTTGCGGGGATGCTTTCTGTAGTTCGATTGCTGGATGGGAAGAATTACTGTTTTCACGTATTCTGATTGGAGAACCATCCGCGGAACTAGATGACTCCGTTCTTCCCTGAAGTAGTAAGTTACTCAGCAGCCAGTGATTTTGCTGTCCTTGTTGTTCCTTAGTCTGATCGAAAACAGAGTTCATCTCATCTTGATTATTGACTGATTTTACTGTCTGTTACAAATATATTTTACTATTAGTTGCAAATAGGACATAAAAAAATTGAAACAGCATGGACAAAATAATGAATAAATCAATGAACACAACGTTGCTATTCATTTAATTAAATCATTATTCTTGAAACAATAACTTTATCAATGAGTTATGCGCAAAGGATAATAAATTAGTAATCAATTTTGCAAAAACATTAAATCGAAATCACTTACTGTGTCATTGGTGATTATAGTAGATGCCGAAGTTAATCGTTTATTATGCTTCAGGTGATCTACATCAGCGTCCTTCAGTAAAGATGACACAAATGCTGCATCTTTGTGAAAGTCGGGATGCTTAGTGTTAATGTATGCCAATTCTATCGCAACCAAGTTTTCTACCTTTTTTTAAGAAATCAAATCATGTAAGTATGAGGAACGTGTTATAGATACGTGTATAGAACGGATTTTAGTTTACCATTGAATTGGTAGGTGGGAGTCGTCTACGTAGCAATTGTGTAACAACGTCAACAATACGCTCGTGCAGTTTAGGAAAACGTAACATTTCCTGTTGCACCTCAGTGCCACAATGCTGTATTATACTTTGCATTTCTTCATGCACAAGCTCTACGCACCGTAACGAAGGATCCTCTAACTTTCGTATTTGCCGTTTAACTAGCAGCTCAAAGGAGACTTCTGGCACAAATAGAGCCGGTCTTGGACCGGTTGCATTACGAATAGCAGTTAATATGTCAACTTTACTGAGGTCTGCCAGTGGATTAATCGAATCGAGCGTTTTACCAAATGTCTCGTGAAATATATAGCAAATACGAGCGCCACCGCACAGCTCGGTAGTTTCTATGTTTCTCGCCGTTCCTTCTATCGTAGCGCAATAGCTGTTTGCAAACTTTGTGATGATCTGTAGCAAGGTTTGACTTTTGTCTTCGACATCCCCGCCATAGGAATTAAGCAGGGTTTGATATTGCGCGACCATTGTATTCACTCTGTTCTGTTTTTAAAAAACACATGTGCTACCAAATTATGCTTACTTTAGTTTCTAGCTATATCTGTAATTCCAAAACTCTACTATTAATGTTATTACCTTCAATTCTGGCAAACAATCCCTAATATGTTGCATAAGTAAACGATTAAGAGTTTTTGCTAAGTAAGGAGTGCCATTTCTGTTAGCCAATGTTGGATATTTACGTTGCAAGAATGTAGCTTCATCCTTCAAGGCTTCCTGGATACTTTTGTTATTCATTATATCTTGTTGAGAACGATTAACTACACCTATAATACCCAGTTTGACTGGGATGACTCTACCACATAGAATATCTATGGCATCAGTCCCTGAAAAAAGAAAAAAAGATATATTTAATAATTGTTATATATAATGTATTCTTTGATAAATATGATGTAAAAGAATTTTTAAAAAATGAAAAATTAAATTTACCAGCATCCATGAGATCTAATTTTGTAACGACCGCCAGCGTTCGTCTGCCATCTGGATCAACGTCTTTGCTGAGCTTCAAACTCTCACTCGTAGCCATGTCGGTATTGGCAGTGACAACTGCTAAAATTATAGAGTTAGGACTACATATATACTTTAATACAAGATCACGTATCTGAGACTCGATGTCCTCTGGTTGATCACCTACTGGCACTTTCGTGATACCAGGTAGGTCTATGAGTGTCAGATTAACGACGGACGTCGAGTATATTTTAAGATTAATTGGTTCTGGACAAATTCCTTTGTTTGCTCCAGCCATTCTGTCAGTTTCAGCCTCGATTTCTGCACGAATATCATCGAAATCTTTGTAAATTTTGTTTTTCGTATGTAGAAACATTCCCCATTCCTCCAGGTCCAAGGTACCATTTTCCGCACTTCTGTGTTCTCGATCATCTCTCGGTGTATACACAAGTTGTAAAATTAATGGACGTCGCGTGACAATGCCAGTCCCTCGCGGTAGAAAAGAACGGCCCACCAAACTCTCTATTACAGACGACTTTCCTGAACTCTGAAAAATCAAATATTTGCTCTTCCATATCCAACAATAGATTTTAGACTATCTTTACTCGACTTTGACTTTTCATTACTAGAACAAAATCAAAATTCCTTTAGAATGGATACTAAAATCATAATATATTTTGACTATACCTTTTGATTAATTATAGACAAGTAAACATGATACTAAGAAAACTGTATGATTAAAGCATTGTAAGCTATGATATTATTTTCTTAAACTACAATATTGATGGGCAGCACGCAACTTACAACGAATGAATGGTCGTTACATTATTCATGACAAAAAAAATTCAAATGTCCGTCGGTAACAATAACCAATAGATCCGCTCCTTTCAACTGCACCTTTACAATTTTCTCTCTTATTGGACAAAGAGTTCAATCGTGTATTTGTTTAAAATTTGAGAGCGGAGAAGGTGGCAAGGTCCAGGTGAAAGGGACGAACCTGCCGCGGGTCGGGGGGAGACTCCGGCTAACCTGCGTGCCCAGAACGACGATCTGCGGCAGTTGTAGCACGGTAGCGCCGACGGTGTTGAACACGTCCTGCAGTTTATTTATCACAGGTATCAGGGCTTCCATGGTGGAGCGGATAGGCGACGACGAAGCCTCCGCGTCGCGTCGAACGGAATCGATCGGGACGACAGTTAGTCGGTTACAAGTAAGCCGGGTTCAAGTAACGCTCGCACCTCTCTTGTCTCCTCTCCTCTCCTCACCGCCCTTCGAMCGCAGCTCTTCTCTACATGTATCGCGGCTCCGTGACGGAAGCAGATGTTTCGCACACTGGATTCAACGACTGACGATGATGCGCCGAACGACCGTAATCCACTTGAAATAACTCTATCATCGGAACGATGCACATCTGATTACCTCGTCCTTTCCGCGCTCCGTAATCTGCACACGCGTGCGCGTTCTTGATTGTTGTTTGAGGAGAGCGAGCATACGATACTTGACGTGCGTGTTTGTAGCTATAGCGTATATTTTAAAGAAATGTTAGATTTAAACTTTAATTCATAAAAGTATTAAAAAGATAAATTATATATTGTTAATATCATATTATTCTCTGCTATAATTTAAGAGAGTTTGTATTTTTGTTAAAGCAGAAAATAATTTAAAATCGTTATGTTTTAAATTTCAGGAAAGAGCATGAGGACATAAATTATCATTTTTCTATTTGTCGACAGCAAAAAATTTTAGATATTAAAAAAAAGAAAGGATACATGAGCGACAAATTTCCTTCTCAGAATAGATTTTACGCATAAAAACACAAATTATTAAAATTTGAACAAAATCGGAGATGGGAACGTTACTGAAGATTTATCGTTCATTCGTTTGTGTAAATTGTCTGTGAATATTTTGCGAATAGTCATTTTGAAATTTTAAAACAACTTCGAGTTTTATGAATCATTGTTCTTTTTAGTTAAACTTTTAGTTGGCTGTAGTACTTCACCGTTTCACGTTTCACGACGATAGAAATTCGAGATCTCGGACGGAGAGAGAATTGACCAATCGCATGAGTCGATTAAATTGTTCTAGCGATTTACCGAAACGCAAACAATCCAACAGGAAAACAAGCATGTGTGTCGCTTTAAGTCCATCGCACATGAAATGTACAGTATAGCATAAGTATGGCATAAGGTCGCTGGACCAATGAGAATCTTACGTAAATCAAGATGGTGATTTTATGCTGGATGCTCATTGGTCCAGCGATCTTAGGCTATGCTTATGCTATATTATGCATTTCATGTGCGATGGGCTTAAGATTCACCACTCCCATTGTAAACGACCCATTACTTTTGCTTCTAACCTGATCTGACAGTCTTCCTACTCTTCGTTTGCGATAGTTTGCATGTGCTTCTCGTTGTTTTTCACGCAGTAGAATTTTTCGGAGTATCTTTGACTAAACTTCGATTATACATCAAATATAATATAATGGTAAGAATGTTTTTCAATAATAGCAAATATATGCTTATTAAATCATATATTTTTGGAGGTTATGTTGAAAGTATTAGTTCAAGTCGGCAAACCAGCTAAATTATTCGTTAAGTGAAACAAACAGTAAAAATTGTTAAGTACTTTATCAGCTAGCATAGCAACGGTTCAGTCTACTATATTTTATCTTCGTTTTTTAGCTGGCGATTTATGCCTGTTTCCATCAATGCAAATTAACTTTAATTTTGATTCAAATTTGTTTTCATCTTTTTCTAGTTCTAGGAATTATATCTATTTTGATAGTAACGGGCATTAGTTTATTACAAGTTATGTTTATTGGTAAAATAAATATTAACAAAAGTATTTCCTGTTGATTAACTTATGCTGAAAATTTAATAATACTATTTACATTAGTTTTTATTTATATAATGGAAATATCTTCACGTAAAGTTGTGATGCAGAGGTTCATTCAAATAAAATGATTAGTCTGAGTGATTCACGAATGTAAGTTGTCCCATGCAATCAAAAATATAGTATTATTAGAAGATGGAAATTTATGTGTTTTTAACACGAACATATTATTTTCTTTTGTACTTTCTGATAATGATTGTAATTTTTAGTACGTAATTTCTATTGCAACAAAAATTATATTATTTTGAAAATATATTCAGTAGTATATAGGTTGCACACAATATTTATTTGACGAGTAAGTAGCTGTTTTGCTAATTTGATGATTGTGGTTTTATTGCGCTTTAATTTAAATAAGTGTATCATATGCAGTGATAATATAATCATATTATTGTATGATAATATTTGCTGTGAAATTATATATTATAGGGAAAAAATAAGAAAACACGTAAAGTTGTGATGCAGAGATTTGCTCAAATGAAAAGGATGATTAGTCTAAGTGATTCGCGAATGTGAGTTGATGTTCCATATAACTTTGACAAATCATTGTTATAACTTTATAAAACTTTATGCAAAAAAAATAAAAATGAATTTTTTTGTATAGAAAGCCAGAAAAGCGATTACCATCAAAGAAAGCACCAAAAGAGGATAAGACTAAAATAAAAATCACAGAAGTGTAAATAATATTACATATAATCTGACGTAGTATATTATTTTTAAGAAATATCTTTGCATGATATTATGAAATTATTTATTTACTATAAAACATATTTATATTTTGAAACTATGGTACTTTCTTCTTTCAGGCCACAACAATCTTCCGCATTATTCTTTCAATATAACATGCAACTTGGACCACCATATCATATTTTAATTGATACAAACTTCATTAATTTTGCCATTAAAAACAAATTAGATATAATACAGAATATGATGGAGTGTCTCTACGCAAAATGTACGCCATATATAACGGATTGTGTAATGGGTGAATTAGAGAAGCTTGGACAGAAATACAAATTGGCATTGAGAATCATTAAAGATCCAAGATTTGAAAGATTAAAATGTATGCATAAAGGAACCTATGCAGATGACTGTCTTGTGAACAGAGTGACACAAGTAAGTATAGACAGAATTTTGCGTTAAATTTTTTTTTTACAGTGGTAATTTAAATTTATTTTATTGATTGACACAAACAAAAAATTAGATCGTGCGTTGTATTATTATTTCAGCATAAGTGTTATATTGTTGCAACAAACGATAAAGATTTGAAAAGAAGAATACGGAAAATACCAGGTGTGCCAATAATGTATATATCTCAGCATAGATTTACGATAGAAAGGATGCCAGATGCTTATGGTGCACCTAAAAGATAAAAATATAACTTATTGAATCAGTTTCTTTTTTTAATAATTATCTTTTTGTATTAAATATACACAAAGATGTACATTTTGTTAATAAAACTTATACCCTATACTGGAACATTATTCATTTAAATAGAAATTTAGTCATTTTTTTATTTTTTTTAGAAAGTCCCAATAGGAATCATTGATAAATTCCTAATAGGAATATTGTTTTATTATTAGCGAGGTGATATTTAATTTATAGTGTACAGGTTTTAGTATTAAGTTCACACACAATAGTAAAAAGAGCAGAGAAATAATGGATATTTTCTCCATACTGACTTTGCAGACTGAGTTTTTAAATTCTATTGCGGGTAATGATAATAACATTTCTATTAAAATACTAGTATATATAAAATATATTTGTATAAATTATATTTGTGATTATTTTTTTAATTTTATTTAGTTTTTAAAAAATAATCCAACACTTTTTGATTATTTTATATTATATTTATATATATTACAAAATTAATCGTAACAAATCCTTTTAATTCGCTTAATTTTATGTTCGAGAGTACAAATGCGAGAAGCTTGTTCGCTCTATTGCGAGAAGCAATCGTGCTCGATGCCGACGATTTTGTACACCCACGTGGAGAACGATCGGATTTCTGCTCGGATGCAATGCGATGTTGCAATGTCAGTTACTTTATGAAATCTTATACCGCGAGCTTTTTCCGTAAAAGATATAATAACTCAAATGTCTTTGATATATTTGATTTCTTAGCAAAATATTATTACGTATAGAGAAAAAATAAATATATATATATATATATATATATATATATATATATATATATATATATATATATATGTATATATATGTTATACAAAATAATTTATTGTATATATAAATAATAAATATTGTATATATAAATATATGTATGTGTATATATTTTATTATATTTTTTAAAAGTATTACGTATTATATATTACATGATTTTTTGAAAAATGTTACTAATAAAAATATTATTTATACGCATACGCGCATCCGTAAGTATATTTTATTCATATTGTTACATAGTGGAATAAGATTTGCGTTATCTTGTCAACGCAAAGATACGCAAGATATGAGGATTCGTAATTATTCTTATCAATCAGGATCGTATATCGCGATCTTCAAGGTTCGAAAAACTCGATATATGTGAGGATTAATGTAATTGATGATTTTGGTGTACAAAGTGTCACGGCTTTTCTATATCCAGATAAATGTCGGGATTCCTCCGCCTCCTATCCCAGGTTGTGACCTTTCTAATATCGCGGAACAAATGGCGTACGCGCGCGCACGTTATCGCGGCGGAACGCAGGATATTAATCATGTGATTCAACGTTCTGTGTTGCATCCTTCGAGAGATCGGTCTACGAACCAAATTTCAATTTATTTCTCTTGGATAACAAACGATTGCTGTTTAAAATTATTTTTTGCTTCAAAATATAATTATATTTTTGTTTATCACATTATTATTAATTATATCTTAATATATTGATTATTGATATTTTGTGCACAAAAGCTTTTTATGGAATTTATTGGACAATACGAAATATTTGACAAAATAATTAAAAATGAATATGGATTATTAAAAAAGTTTTGTGTACAATTTCAAAAATATTTTTGAAATATTTCAAAAATTTATTATCTATTAATAGATAATTTATTAATTTTTCAAATAATTTCATAAATATAAATTTTACAATATCAATATTTTATTATATAACTACTTATATTTTTGCATATAAATTAATGTCTCCTTGTTGATATATTTTGGTTAATACTGATTTATGAAATGATAAGTGCTAACCTAAAGATGATATATGTGTGTGGAAAGTCGATATTAAAATTAATGTAATATGTATTGTATTGTATTATAAATCAGAAGGTTTCTTAAACCGCAAGGCAAGGATTATAAAAAATAAATAATAAATACAAATCTTTTAATTTTTGAATTTATTTAATTGAGATTAAATAAGAGAGATTAAATAAGTCGGCGTCGATGATTGATTTGACTAGGGACAATGATCATGATTTTCATCTTTAGGGTTGTCGTACAAAAGCCATTTTTCATCGCCAGTAATGAATTTGCAAAAATTGATCAAAGGCAACGAATTAATTTGCAAACTTAATAATCTGAAGTACTTTATAATTAAGTATTTAATTCCTCGTCATTTAATTCTTAATAAATGATTTTAACCGAAATATTACGTATTTTTAGCATGATTTTAATATAAATTATTTGATGTAAGAAAACTCGATGCATGTCGCACAGTTCCTCGACAAGACGCACTTTCAGGGATTCAACGCAACTCAAGAGAGGAACAGATGCATTTTACCGTGACATTCTTAACTTAAAGATAGCGCGAAACGCGTTGTTTGGCGCATTGTTGCCTATTGCCAATGAAACCCTCTCCAATTTTCACTGACATTTCAGACCGAGAATAAGACGACTCGTCTATTGTCGGATAAAGAACCGCATCTCTCTTTATTCTTCGACGAACTGTTTCGCTCGTTCGAAAGAATATTCGTACTTATTCTTATCTAAGTCGAATCGGTCTAAAGCTATCCCTTGTTCCGTGGGATTCAATGAAAAGGAATGAAGCAAGAAAACTGAAAAATAGATCTCTGTTTTGTGCACGTAAATCGCTTTATATATTATTATATTTCTCGATGTATCAAAATGAATTCTTAATTCAGATTCGATTTTAAGAGTTGAAACTTAAAATGAAAAAACTAATTTGATTTATTATATTTCTTAATTAATTTTTTACCTTGATCTTGATTTTTTTATATGTACTATTTATTAATTAAATTAAAGTTACAAATAAAAATATATTGAATATCAAAACATTAATAACAATTTGATTCTTTAATTATTGGATTCTGATTGATGACTTATTTTTACCAGCCACTCGTTTTTACTTTTTGATTTTGACTGACTTATTATTTCTAACTATCATCACTGATTACTGATCGATTGTCTTGTTTGATTGATTGTTATTTTCCGACTTCTGGAGTGCATATCGGTTAATTTTTCTTTTCTGCGGAATTTGGGATTCTTAACTATAAATCGGATTATGTGCGACATATATTCTAAAGCCAGATGCACACTAAATTCTGCAGCGAAATGCAGTTTTTGCGTAGCGTGATACTTGGTTACCATGCAGAGTAGTATAGCAACTCTATTATCTTATTTTATAATTTTAGTTACAGTTTTTGCAGTTAGATTTCAACATTATCAAAGTACTAATCAAATGCGGCAATGTATAGGTACGTGTCTATATAGATACTAATACTAATGTAAGTACTAATATAGGTACTAAACTAAATTAAAGGGAATCAAGGGTACAATGAGCGAGTAAACTACATTGATACATAAAGAAAAAAGAGAAGAGAAAGTAGACAGAAAGAGAGAAAAAGAGAGAAAGAGGGAACCCGAGGTGAATTAGTTTGAAGGAAAGAGGATCAAAAGAATCGAGCGGAACACTCGATCGCGGTAACGGATTATAAAAGTGACCATAAGCCCGCGGATATATATTTACACATAGGACCGTGAGTCCGGATCCTACGGATCACCCCCGCTCCACCTTTCTCGCCCCTCCTTTTTGACATCCCGATGTTTCTCCGCGTGCAGCCTGCATCCCCTAACTCGGGGTGTCCCCCTGCCCGCCCTTCTAGGTATTTCTCCTCCTCCCCCACGCATTATTCATCTCTCGTTTTCCGTTCTCGTCGCCCTTTTTCTCGTTGATTCTCGTATTACTCCCTCTTTCTTCTTTATTCGTTTTTCTCCTTTTTTTCTTTCTTCTCTTATTCTTTATCTCTCTCTCTCTCTCTCTCTCTCTCTCTCTCTTTCTCTGGTCCACTCGACATCCCTCTTGTTCTCGTTACATCTCTCTCATTCCCGTCAACGCGAAGCAACGTCCTCGTCGCACGGGGCTTCAGCATGCAGCGGCCATCTTGCATACCTGAGCCTCCGCATTGCTCGTTCCTCGAGGGCAAAAGGGAGAATATCTCAGAGAGACGACGGCGGGATGCGCGAGGCAAGTCGAAGGTGGAAGGATCGCGCGTGGAAGATGGCGAGGAGGGAAAGCTGGAGAGGTAAGTCGAGTGAGAAGGTGGGAGAGGAGAACGGGGCCCACGATCGAAACAGCGGGCCCCAGGAAAGAGCAAGTAGGAGAGAGAGAGAGACAAGCTTACGCGCGATGGACAAAGAGGTCCGTATTCTGATATAGGCAGTGGTATGGCAAAATGGTAGGGAAGAAGAGGGAGGATGGGAGATGAGAAAGAGAACTGAGGTAAGAACGAAGAAAATGAGCATTCGGGGAAGGAAGAAGTGACAAGGATAGGAGATCAAACGTTTCTTGACATGAAAGACAGGGAGGGAGAGAGAAATAGAAAAAGAGAAAGCGAGTTGTTAGAAAGAGCGAGTGGGACCATCGTGGAGCGAGAAACGCGGTAGAACTACGGTGTTTCTCAGAGCGGACAGAGAAGGTGATATCGATAGGCCTTGCGCGGAGTAGTTGAGGCAAAGCAGATAGAAAGAGAGAAAAAGAGACAGAATGCAAAGAACGGGAGAAGGATACAGAACGAGGGAGGGGGAGAAAGAAGGCTCGATGGATCGGAGAGGGACGGCGTCAGCTAACTCGAAGAATGCTTCTCCTGGCAGCGGCGAGGTTCTGGGACCGGCTCGGTTCAGTCGAGTCAGGTCAGCCCTCGGGAAGGCGACATTCTTCTTCGCGGTGCTTACGTTCCGCGTTCTTTCAGGGCCTTACGTCGCGCTCATCGCGGCTCCGTCGTTATTTTTTTCTTTATTTTCTATCCTCCTATCCTTTTTTCATCGGGCCTATTGCCAATCGTCTCCGCGGTTGCGCGCAGTTCATCTTCATCCCTTGATAATCGAACTTACCCCGAGGCGCGCGCGCGCGTGCGCACACGAACCCGTTGTGTTGCTCATGAGATTGCTTCACGATCGGCGAACCTGAGCGAGCTGCCACAACGCGATCGCGTGAACTTCCTGACAATTTCTGTGAAAAATAGCGTGAGTTTTTTTTTTGGCAGCAAACCGCACAAACTCGCGAGAGTGAATCGCGAATTCGAATTCCTCGATTAAATTGGTACTTTTATGAGGATCATATTTTTTTTTCATGTGTTCTGGACATTGGATCTTGGAGTGTCCTCGTCTCTGTGTAGTGTTTATGTTCTATCGGGCTTTAGTGATAAATTCGTGAATTCTCAGGGATCTGAGTGTTTCGATATAGTGAGATAGAGAAACGGTAAAAAAAAAATTGTCATCATCTATTGCTGATCATCTGTTTTGAAAGGAATTCATCGTCCTAAAAATGCAATATAACAGAGCGAAGCACGTGACGTAGATGCGTGTGCCTGGAGCGTAAAAGTTGAAAAGAGAGCAATCTTTCAAGAAAAGATTCTATTTCTTGAAGAAGGAGGAAGATATACATTCTCTTGATTCTATACCGCAATCGCGAATCGCTAATCGGAAAATCATTCGAAACGTTCCACTCTCGCGCTCGCAAAGCATTCGCGAGCATCTACAGACGCGCGTTTCGCGAGGCGCGGCTCTCGGCGGGTCACTGCCCCCTCTGCCGGGTGAGTCTTCTCTCGTATACACTTGACTTTTAGTGGCGAAGGAAAGGAGGAGTAAAAGAGGAGAGAATGAGAGAAAGATAAGGAGAGAAAGTGTGTGTAAGAGAAAAACAGACACGGAGAAGAAGAGGAAGAAGAGACGGAAAAGAAAGCACCCACCAGCTCCGAGTTTAAATCGGGACTCTGGTCCAGGTGGGGAAAAAATGCGACGCATCGCCCGACAGAAAACGGCGATTCACGTCATCGTTTGCGATTAATCTCCGTCCTTGGAGGAATGTCGCGATACGTGCAATGCGCCGGTACGTAGACGCGGAAGACGACGACGGGATTATCGCCGGCTACGATCATGAGGAGAAAGAACGACAGGTAGTGCGTAATCGGAGCGCGCGATTTTACGCCTACGACGAGTCACCGTGAGCCGAGATTTGGCAGGTGGGCGTGTCGCGGCGAGACAGAAGAGATGATCATAAGAGGATCGATCCTGACCCTGCTCCTGGGACTACTGTCGGTAGTGAACCAAAATGGCGGCCAGGTCGTCAGCCAGGACGCGGCGGCGGCGGCGGCGGCGGCGGCGGCGACGACGACGGTGACGGTGGCCGTATCCGATGACTATTTTACTTCACGCAACCTACCTCAAAGGATCACGCGGTTAGTGCCACGAAGGTCACCAATGTTGCCGCAGGATAGCACCGCAGCGATGGGTCTGGCGATGCAGAGTAGAGCGGTCGACACGCGAGTTCAGCTCGAGATTAGGGAGGGCGAGCCCAAGGATACTTTGGTCGGCACGATACCCGTGAAACCCGACTTCACTTACAGGTTTAACGAGCCGCCCCAAGAGTTCGTGCTCGATCCGGAGACTGGCCAGATAAGAACGGTCAAGGTTCTCGATCGCGAAGCTCTCAGCAGCGATCGGTTCGATTTGGTTGTGCTCTCGAGTCAACCGACTTATCCGATCGAGGTTCGAATTTTGGTACTTGATATCAACGATAACGATCCAGAATTTCCAGAGCCCAGTATCGCGGTTAGCTTCTCGGAATCGGCTTTGACCGGTACCAAACTATTGTTGGACGCCGCGACTGATCGGGATACACCAGAGAACGGTGTGCTGGATGATTATTTTATCGTGGATGGCAATACGGATGACAAGTTCCGTCTGGAAGTTACTGAAAATCCCACAGGTGAAACGTCGTACCTGCACCTCGAGATTACTGGCAAGCTGGATCGCGAACAGGTGGAATTCTATTCACTCAACATCTGCGCGCGCGATCGCGGCCAACCGCCGCGATTGGGTTATCTGTTAGTGAACGTGACGGTGCTGGACGTGAACGATAATTCACCCATGTTTTCACAGAGCGATTACGTGGTAGCGTTGAATGAGAGCGCATCAGTCGGCACCAAGGTGCTGACGGTGCACGCCACCGATAAAGATTCGGAAGACAATTCTAAGCTGACGTATTATTTGCCAGATAATGAGCGCAAGTTTACAATCGATCCAGAAACTGGCACAATCACGACAGCCGAGCCTTTAAAATGTCCTCAACAACGTTGCACGATGACACATCCAGGCGGCGGTTGTCCCAAGAGCTGCGTCATCACAGTCTTTGCTCGCGATTACGGTTCGCCCAAACAGGACGGTCGTACTTACGTGACGGTAAACCTATTGGACGCAAACGATCATGATCCTGTGATCAAATTCAGTTACTTTCCTCAGAATGCGGGTTTTGCCACTGTTGATGAGAATACCGCCAAAGATTCAATTGTCGCAGCAGTAGCGGTGATTGATGATGACGAAGGTCTAAACGGTGAGACCAGCGTGGAGATACGTGCCGGCAATGAGTTGGGCCACTTTCGGCTGGAAGTTACGGAAAGCTTTGACATCGTGCGGGTCAACGGCCGGTTGGACCGTGAAGAGATACCCAAGTATAACCTCACAGTGGTTGCTACTGACAAGGGCACACCGCCCAGATCAGCCACGGCCTACCTCGTGATTCACGTGAATGACGTCAACGATCATGAGCCGGTGTTTCAGCAAAGCGAGTATTCGGCGGTGCTATCGGAATTTGCACCAATCGGCAGTTTTGTCGCCAGCATCTCGGCCACGGACGCGGATTCTGGGCTGAACGCGCGAATTTATTACGAGTTCGGTTCGGGTAATGAGCAAGATTGGTTCGCCATCGACAGCGACACCGGTTTGGTCACCACTGTGGCTACCTTGGATCGCGAAGTCCAAGGTAGCATCGAGTTACACGTATCAGCGCGAGACGGCGGTCCGAATACTAAATACGCGTTCACGCACCTCAAAATAACGATTCTCGATGAAAACGATGAGACACCATGCTTTTCTGAGAACGTCGTCGAGGTCACGTTGTCAGAGAACACACCGCCCTATAGTTTAGTAGCTACTCTCACAGCTGTAGACAACGATCAAGGTACCAATGGTAGCGTCGCGTATAGTTTTCATTCCAGTGTTTCACGTGATTATCCCCAGACCTTTGCTCTGGACGCTCTGACTGGTCAGCTGACAACCATGATCGCTCTGGACCGAGAAACCATAGCAGAGTACAGAATTCTAGTAATAGCAAAAGATCAAGGCACGCCAATACAATCTTCAACAGCCACCGTGGTGCTAACATTAGAGGACATCAACGATAATTCGCCGATCTTCTATCCTTGGAGATACCTAATGCCCATTTCCAAAGATGTTCCGGCAGGTACGACGATAGGTAAAGTAACGGCGATTGACGCCGACGCACGAGAAAACGCTCAGGTGAGATATACTCTGGAATCCGGCGGCGAGGGTCTCTTCGTGGTGGAGGAGAGAACCGGTGAGATTGTTTTGCAAGGTTCTTTGCGGGCTGCGCATAAGACTCTTTACGAATTGACAATCTCAGCGAAGGACATCGGTGATCGAGTGGCAGTCAGGAACGCCATAGTAGAAATTATACGCGAGGAGAATCTAGAACATCTTGAGTTCGACTCTTACAACGGCTATGAGTTTCGCGTTCTTGAGGATTATGGTAATTGCGAATCCACTATGTCTAGTAATAGTAATCGGGAGGTCGGCTCGGTACACGTTACGCAATATGGCAACACGAATAAAGTGAGTTACGGTATAGTATTCGGTGATCCTAAGGGCAACTTCCAAATCGAGGAGAATACTGGTGTCATCAGCATTGTCGGGTGCCTGGACCGCGAGCGTATCGCTTATTACAGCCTGCAACTGTTAGCGCGAGCCGATCTCGCGTACGGCCAAACGATCGTTAATATCACCGTGCAGGATATCAATGATAATCCACCGAGGTTTTCCAGTGGTGAGTGGGGCGACGAAATCCTCTTGCGAGAGAACGCGGCTGTGGGACAGGAAGTTTGTCTGGCCCGAGCCAGGGATCGTGATACCGGTGCCAATGCCAGGATCGTTTATTCCTTGACGCATAATCCAGGCGAGCAATTTAGAGTCGCCGAGAACTCGGGCATTATTTACCTGGATAAGCCAATTCGTGCGCCGCCCGGTACGATTTTCCATTTAGAGGTAACGGCAACCGATTTCGGTAGGCAGCCGTTGTTCTCTCAACACCAAGTTCGAGTAACAATTGAAGATGTCAATGATCACACACCAGTTTTTCGGCTGACCAGTTACGAGACTTCGCTGCCGGAATCGACACCGGTCAATGAGCGTTTCTTTTCGCTAATAGCTCAAGATGCGGATCTCGGTATCAACGGTAGAATATTATATAGTATTATCGATGGCAATGCAGAGGGTCGCTTCGGCATTTTCCCAGATGGCCAGTTGTATGTGAAGAACGCGCTCGATCGTGAAGAACGGGACTATTACGCGCTTGAGGTTACTGCAACCGATCAGGGTAGCCCATCACGGAGTTCCGTGGTCCCGGTGGTGGTGCACATAATTGATGAGAACGACAACGCGCCCGAGTTCACCAATAGCAGTTTCAGTTTTCATCTACGCGAGAACGAACCACCTGACACTTTCGTCGGCAAACTGTTGGCTACTGATCGCGATGTCGGTCGTAATGCTGATCTCATGTTCTTGCTGCCGTCCAGCCAGCAGGATTTTGTGATTGACCCGCGGAATGGTTTCGTCAGATCATTGCGCGTGTTTGATCGCGAACTTCTGGTGACCAATACTGGCAATAACTATATCAGTCTGGAAGCCACTGTCATGGACAACGGCGTTAATCGTTTGGGTGATCGCGTCAAGGTCACCATTTATATCACCGATGTTAACGATAACGTGCCGCAATTCCAGCGTTTGCCCTATCGGATGCAGGTGAGCGAGGGTGCCGCGATCAACACGTCGCTGCTAAGAGTATATACGACTGATGCGGACGAAGGGTTGAACGGTGATGTGTTTTATTCGTTGGAGGACGGTAATCAGCATGGTCATTTCATGATAGACGAGGCTACTGGGCAGATATCGCTGAAAAAGAGACTCGATCGCGAAATATCCGATACCTACGTGTTGACCGTTGTGGCGCGCGATGCTGGTCTGGAGACGCGACTATCATCTAGCGCAACCGTTCATATCGAAGTACTCGATGAGAACGATAACAAGCCGTGTTTTATCGATAACAAGTCGAAAATCTCTGTGCTGGAGACTACGCCAATCAACACCGAATTGTTGCGTTTCAAAGCCACCGACAATGATCTCGGGTCCAACAGCGAATTAGCATTCGCTATATCAGCTGGCAACAAGAGAGACACGTTCTATATTGATCCGTTGACTGGTATTTTATATTTGAGGAAGCCGCTCGATTACGAAGAACTGGTACGTTACACACTCAATGTCACATGTAGCGACGGAGGTCACCCGCGGCTCAGCTCGGTCACCAGCTTGATCGTCGAGGTGATCGATACTAACGACAACCCACCGGTATTTCCGAACACGGCAATAGTACGTCAGATACGCGAGGGTATTCTCGTACGAACGCCGATCGTCACCATTACCGCCGAGGATCCGGATTCGGGCGACAACGGAGTGGTTAGCTATTCGATCCTCAGCCAGGACCCGCAGGATCAGGTGCGACGTTTCGGTATCAATCCGTCGAGCGGCGTGATCCATACGCTGCTCCCGATCGATCGCGAAGAGGTGGATACTTTCAATCTGGTGGTAGTCGCTACCGATCAAGCGCAACCGCCAAGTGCACGGTTGTCTGCCGAAAAGCAGGTAATCGTGTTTGTCGAGGATATCAACGATAATGCGCCGATCTTCGTTAGCATGTCGGCGGTAGTGTTACCGCCTCTGCGCGCTAATAACGTCAACTATTATCAGTCTTCGACGGAGGATATTCAGGTCACGCGACTATTGGCTCGCGATCTCGATTCTAGCACTAACGGCCTGGTGACGTACGAATTACTTCGTTCTAGCGTCAATTACTCGGATATGTTTAAGATCTATCGTAATACCGGTCAGCTCGTTATGAGACTTCCGCAATGGTCAAAGAATGGTCTTCTTGAACAAGTTTCGTTCAAATATCAAGTAGGCGTTCGAGCCACGGATGAAGCGGTCCAGGCGGAACGCCGCTCGTCCGAGACTTACGTGACTTTGATCGTGCCGGGCGAGATCGGCGATAATCAGCCGATTTGGAAACATCAGGGTCAGATTGAAGACAGCGTTTACGAGAACGAGCCGATCGGCACTAGTATCTTGCAAGTGAGCGCTTATACCCATGAATCCAATATTGAGCTCGAGTATTACGTGACGAATGTGACTGCCGGCGACGGGCCCCAAGTTGATCGGCTATTCGACATCGATACGAAGACCGGTGTGCTGTCCACCGCGGTCCAGCTCGATCGCGAGACCGGTGTCCAGTGGTACGAAGTGGAACTATACGCCATCGGCATCGGCGGCACCAAGCCCAGTACGACGTCCACCAAAGTAAGTCCGCGCCGCTTTTTGATTGATCGTCCCGGTGATATTAATGATGCTTCCTTCGTCGGCTTCTGAAAGATATTCGGTGCTTTTTGTGCGCCATGCCACTTCCTCGTCCCGCGCGCTTGCCCTTGTAATGTAATTTTGCGATTGCCGGATAAGACCTCTTCTTGCGAGCGAGCGAACGGGTGAGTCCGAATTGTCGTTTGTAACGTGATATTCAACGGGGATATTATAATTGCTGAACTGATACCGCGTGAGATAGATGTGACAATATTGGCACCAGAATCATTGAGACATTTGTTTTGTTTGATAGATAATTTTTACGCATTAATTTTTATTCTAAGCTGTGCAGATGATGATATAAATTATTAAAATATGTGTGTATATGTGTGTGTGTGTGTGTGTGTGTGTGTGTGTGTGTGTGTGTGTGTGTGTGTGTGTGTGTGTGTTTATAGATTAATTAATACTATATTTTTATATATTGCACGCGAATTTTTCGGAGAAGCAGAAATCATAAAATACTAATCATAGTTACAATGTATATATATGTAACTGTAATCAGTTTTATTAAAATATTATTTAAATATAAATCCACACTCAAAGATGGCAGTACAAAACTTGGAGATTAATAGTTAATATTTAATAAGGCTTATGATACGATATTAAAAGATTACAACCTCTGGAAGTGAGATTTCACTATTAATATTATTTCTATTCGTTTCTTCTTTCGACGCTATTTTCACATTTTATCAATTTCTCCTACTCTCGATGACACAATAATTAGAGCAGCAACGCGCCTTTCTCTCGCCAAACAAGCGATAATTCGACCGATTGAGAATCGTGTTACATAACAATACCCTTAATGCAATTAAAGCTGACGATAGAGTGATATACAGAGGGATAAAAGGAAAGAAAGAGAGAGAGAGAGAGAAAGAGAGCGAGAGAGAAAGAGAGAGAGAGAAGAAGTAACGAAGAGAGTAAGGAAAAGAGAAATCTTTGAAGATGAAAAGCGATGGATGGAAGAACAACATGAGCGCGGGGAAAAGAGGACGCTCCTCTCGCGATAGGAAGAGAAAGAGGAGAGGAAAGAGGACGAAAAGAAGGAAAAGGGGGAGGAGGGGTGTCGTGAATACGAACGGTTTACAGCCGGTTCAGTGCTGCATAAATAGGGTTTAGGACCCGGGACGTTTTCTCAAATTACAGGGCGCGTTTCAAATTTATACGAAAGCACCACGCCGCACCGTCACCGCCACCACCGTCGCCGTCTGGTCTCGTTTTATTAGAATGAAGCATATCCTAATTAATTCGAGCTTTTTTACTCTGCACTTGTACAGGGTGTCTTACAATTCCCAATCTTGTCTTTAGCAATAAAACTTTCAGGGAACTTTGGCTATTTTTCACCGAAATGTCCAGGCATTAATAGTTAACGATTTTGTGTGTGTGTGTGTGGGGGGGGGGRGGGAGGGAAGGGAAGAAAGAGAGATAGAGAGTGGGAAGAAATTTTTATCTAATTACTTTAGAGAAGCAAGAAAAATAATAGAATTGCATCTTGGCACCTTTTTTTATCATATTAGTAAAAAGATTAAAATTTTGACTTGACATTTTAAGTAATATCAAAACAAAATCATACTTTTCTATTAATTTGTTTATTACAAAAAAATTGTTTGCAAATTTATTAAAGAATTCGTTTTATCATCTGTCAAAAATTATTTTTAGCATATTTTATAATGAGATTTTCATCTTTAATTCTTGAAAGCATAAGAAGAATCCTTGAGAAACCTCGATTAAATCTTTTCCTTACATTCAAAATTTATTAAATTTCGTTTTTCTGCTATTTACATTTTCTAAAAAATCTAAATCTTGATTTAGGAAGCCGTGGATCCAAAGATTAACTATATAGTCGAACACGACTATTCTATTCTGTCTTCTTTACGTAAGAGATTATCTAAAAAATCGGAGATCTCAAAATTGAGTACCCACGAAATCGTGGTACCGATATCCGCGCTCCTACCACATCCTGAGATTGGAGAGCAAGGAAACGGTGGATGACGAGAGACGAGGAAAAGGAGATGATTGTAACGAGAGAGAGAAAGAGAAAGATAGAGTGGAAGAGAAATAAACGACAAGATGAACCGCGTGCCAGGAAATCAACTCGGATTCGAGTTCGGGCCTCTGGCTCTCTCTCTCTCTCTCTCTCTCTATTTCTTTCTTATTCCTCTCTCTCCCGGTGGTTCGAAGACTTGAGAAAAACTTGATCTCGAGACGAGCGAATGCAGCCCTTACTTTTGCGCGCGCGCGCCGGAGCCTTAAGCCGTTGAGAAGCGCGCAGTCGGTCCCATCTCTACCCCCAGTGTGCGTCAACGCCGCTTTATTTCTGAAGATCCTTTCCTCTGTCCTTCCTCCCTTCCTCCATCTCTTTCAAGCCGCCTACCGTCGCCCTTGGCTTTTCTTCATCTTCATCCACACGTTTATCTCTCTTCTTCTTAAATTTAATCTTTTATTTGGTAACGTTGCTTTCGAGAAACATGATTCTTTTATATTGTACTTCATGTACCGCCTTTTGCTATTATGGTGAAGTTCCAATCGATGTTGCTGTCAAGGTAACAAAGAATTGGTTTCTTTTAGCTCGAAAAAAGCTTGTAGAGGTTCTGCTCCAGAAAAATTGGATGAATATAATACAAAGGATTACATACAAATATTTTCTTCGATTCCGTTTAAATAGAAATCATGTGCGTATTTTCAATCGCAACGTAGAAAAATATTTTTGTTTTATCCAAATAAAATGTTAAAATCATGAATAAGACAAATTGACACATACATATATAGTTTCCAATAAAAATTGTTTCATGATATTTTTTCGAAGAACGTGATAATTTGGCAATTTATGAAACCAATTTCCAAAACATCTCTTTAATATTATGAATTATTTATATAAATTATTTATATATTTATTTATTATATTTATTTTAAATCATTCCAATGCTCTTAAAGACTCAGTTCCAATATATCTCTTCTCTCTTTTCCTATTTCTATTTCTCTTCTTTTTCTTTCCCACTTTCGTCATTCACTATGGGATCTGCGACTCTTCGGAAATCGCCGACTCTGCAGTTCGAACGTTTTTGTTCCGCTTTCAGGCCCGTTCTTTTCTGGACAACCCGCACACCGTCCTCGTGGCCTCTCTGGAGCCACGTTCGAGGGCCGAATCCTTCTCGGCTACTTCTCCCCCGCGCTCTCTTACGGGCCAAAACTGTCCTCTTTTTCGTCGCGCAGACGGCATCCTCGGGCTTCGTCCACGTCGACGGCTTTTTGCCCAGTCTCCGAAGATCACGGCGGGGTTGTGAAGGCGGCATACGGAGTCATACAGTCGAAACACTCAAGCAACGCCCTTTGTCTAACCCTTTGTGCGACGGCATTTCTATCTACGAAGGCCGCGCTTCCCACGAAGCGTGACTTCAATTATCGCGCAATGGGGTTCGCGTCTGGGTCCAGAGACGTACGGCGAAGTATATATCCCGCGATGCCGCTGCGCCTGCCGATGACTTCAACGCACGTGTGTTCAGCGTTCGTGCCTGGAGTCCTCCGTAACGCAATAATTTTCTGCTCACGCTGGATACTCGACTTCGAGATCCATTAAATATACAGGGTGTCCCGGAATTCCACCGGATGTTTTTCTAATCGAGATCTCTCTAGCCAATTTGAGAACAGTTTTGCTGTTTTTGCATTTAATGTTTAATGTTGTACTTCTTTAAAAACAAGCTGCAAATTAAAATTCTATAAACGGAAAAAGATCATTTGAAATAAACTTAAATTATTGAATATTATATCGTCATCTGTTTTTTCTTTTATTATTAGAAAATTATGACATTGTTGAGAAAAATTGACTGTGAATCGATCAAAGAACTTACAGCGCGAATTTCCAATGGAAAATATGCAAAAAGAAAAATAATATTATTATAACTTATTTTTCTATAACTTCTTAAAATCGATAAAGACAATCGCAATGTACTATATCCATTAGTTCAGTCAACAATTTTTAGTCGAAACCACGTACTAACACACGTTTTGTTGCGCTCGAACGAGAACACCGACAAGAAGTAAGTGACACGTCATTTGATCTAAGGAAGTGGCCGCAAACGTGATGTTAACGTATGTCACGAAGGTGTGAGATTCGAATCGCTAACTCACACGCCCGTCCTCGGCGGCCACGGGTGGGTTCCGCGCGAAATGTAGGCGTGATACTCATTTTTCCAACCGATAAATTTATCTACAGACGGGACGGAACGAACAAACGAACGAACGAATATAATGTTGGTATTAACGTACGCGTGCGAGAGCGGGAGCGTCTAATAATAACCGGCAATAATTACGTCGGCCGTTGTGATTAATAATGCACGGTTAAACGCGTTAAACACCGCAATTAACTCCTTCTATTTCGTGGTCCCGCGCAGCCGTTTTGCGATTGCTTCGGCGTGTTTGCAGAATATTTGTTATTCATTATACATTGCGCGAGAACGATGTAAAAATACGAACTATCCTTGTCGTCCATAAAATGACAGTTCACACGTACCGTGATTTAAAAGTCTGAATTAAGAGTTTTTCCCACAGAAGGCCGATAAAAACGAGATTGGACTGAACTAAATTAAATGACAAGGAGGAAGTTGAAATTAAAATAAAATATATTAAATTTTTATTAACACGACGTTGTATCACGCAAGGAATTAAGCTAATCCTTTTTATTAATTCTCGTGATTTTTTATTAATGTATTCTTCATAATATTTTTTTTATTAGATATTACTTTCGATGCGCTCTCTTTCTATTTATCTAGTTTTATCCATTCTTATATTTTGCGAACATAGGATATATAAAAAAAAAAGTTATTTCAATAAATATTTTGCTTATTAAAATCAGATCTTGTCAACAGGAAAAGTGATTGGTCACGTTTTTCCGTTATCTTTTTACGATAACTATCCATATTCCATTTTGTTGTCGAACAATGTTCACCTGTCTCTTTTTCTCTTTTTCTCTCTGTTCTTTCGATTCAGTTTATCACTATGTATCAATAGCGAGATACAATTAAATAGTTATTTGTGACGATGTTTAACTGGACTCGAAATCTCTCTCGTTATTTAAATGTTATGATCGTCATTTATTTTTGTATCCTGATCGGCTGAAAAAATCTTTCTTTCTCTCTCTCTTTCTCTCTCTCTTTCTCTCTCTCTCTCTTTCTCTTCTCTTTCTTGTTACCATTGGGCGATTATGGACGAGAGATACGGCACGTTGTAAAAAAGGGAAAAAAGAAGAGGAAAAAAAAGCGCTCGCGAATTCGCAATTTCTACTTAATTATTTAGGACGAAGTTTACTGGCAATTAATTATACGCAGATATGATCTTATATATGTATCTACTCGCGACTTTTCGCCTCTTGCGTATTAACAAGCCATCGTCTACTGATTCGACCAGTTGATGTCTCGATCATTCGTCATCCCCCTTGAATTTGAGTACATGCGATCTTCTCGCGATACATCGCCAAAAAGTAAACGTTAGAGCACACAAAATTGTGTTTTAATTCTCGTTTAATCACTTGGCCAGTGTTAATCTTCGACACCTGCGTTATTTTGTACAACTAACAATAAATTATATCTTTCTGTCTCTGTACAGTTTTGTCTTCGGAAAAGAAAAAAAAATTGATTAAAATTTCACATTAATTATTTAAGCGATTTTAAAATTATTCCACTTCGGATGGGAGTATTTTTCTAATACTAAATTTTCAAAAATAGCTGTAAACGTAGCCTTAAATACGTTCTCAGATATTTTCATACGCAGAAAACTTTCGAGAACAAAAATATTCTTGGTGCACACAAATACAGTTATAACATTTAATTTTATATGTTAGTTTCGTGATCGTTATTGTATAGCTTCAAGTTTTCTATAAAAAAAGGACAAAAAAGTTTAAGATAATATGCATTCCTGAATCTTCATGAAGTTCAAAAAGAGATTATCGTTGGTACCTCGTCCGATTGTACAACTTCCTGACTTTCGTCAGCATCCTAGTTCTTATCGCCGTTATTTGTCCCGTTGTCAGTCGTGCAATAGCGTTCAGTCATTTATCTGTTAATGAACCCTCCCAGCGGCGAGTTTTATGGCGCGGATTACAGAAAACGAACAATTTCCGACGATACATTTATACAGCGCGCGCACGCTGCGCTCGATCTGACTCATGAGGGCCGGGATAAAGAAAGAAACGCGGGAGAGATGGCATCTTTAATGCTACGCTAATCTTCTACTCTTGCTCATCATCATCATCCGTCGCCGCCGCCGCCGCCGCCACCACCGCCGTCGCCCTCTGTCCGTCTGTCCGTCTGTCTCGTCGCGCCGTTGTTCGCCCGCTCGTAATCACAATCGTCATCCCGCTCATTTTTCAACGTCTTCTTTAGAAGGGCACGGCAAGAAAAAGAATCGGGACTGGACAGGGCAGGGAAGGAGAGAGAAATCGAATCAGCGGGCGTGAAGTGTAGCGAGTGTCTCGAAGCGTGTTCCTCGGCTGCTGATAAGCCGAGTTGGGATATATTTGCCACAATCTGCGGAAAACGTCGGGAAATTTGAAATAATATTTAAAAATATTCTTGGACAATTAGATCTCACGTGACCACAATTATGTGCAGTCAAGATTTCAAAAGCGAATAGATTTGTGAGTAAATACAATAAAAACGTAAACGGATATCTGGAAATATACTCTCTAAATAGGAATCAGTGTATTATTCACTGATTTGCAATGCTATACTTATAACTATGATTATTAGTGAATATTCACTGTTTCTCAGCGATTTTGATCAAGAGGGGAGTATTTTCACTAATCAGAATCAGTGTATTATCACTGAAAGACAGTGCACATATCACTGATTGATATAATTAGAAATATAGCACTGAAATCAGTGAAATTTCATTGATTTCGATTTAGAGAGTACGTGGCAAAACATTCGCGAATGTTCAAATGAGATCGGTTGAACGGTATGCAGTCGCGGCGATGCGATATTGTAGGGATAAAGGTATCGTAGAAAGAATAGTCTTTTTTAGGGAGTGACGGTCCGCTGACACAGCATCGGCGGCGTCTAGCGTCGGCCGCGCGATACCGGGCTCGATCGTCGGGGAATGCAGATCTCAACGTCGATAGATTTTTTTAAAGCCGACGTTTTTGACGGATTCGACGGGCAGATTTCACGACGGCGCGTATGGCTAAAATATTATTTCCGCTCCGGACCGGACCGGATCGGGCCAGGATTGTGTCGCCGTGGAAGTACTCGCAGCGGGATGCAACGACGACTTCGAGATTCGTCTATTGAAATCATACGAGGCGTCCGCCGTGCGCGCAACAAAAAAGACGAAATTCCAGAACCGCATACCATTTCTCCACGGACCATCGTTCGAGGGAATATCTCCTCGAGATCTTTCGCTCTCTTTCTCTCTCCTTCTCTCTCTCTCTCTCTCTCTCTCTCTCTCTCTCTCTGTCTCTATCTCTCCCTTTCTCTATCCTTCTCTTTTTCTCCCGCTGGCTCCCTCAAAGGACCTCCACTTCTACTGCCACTCAGCCTGAAAACGCGCGGATACCGCGGCATATTGTATTGCCTATAATCTCTACCTGCTTGTTCCTCTCCGTTGGACACTCCGATGCAAACACTCGCTCGCGTCTCGCAGCCGCAGGTACAAGCGAGACATCTCACTAATTCATCGGGTGATCTGACGAATCTCGCGATTATGGCCGATAGGCGCGGAGCACGATGCAGAACCCTCTGCCGATCTATGCTATATCTATAAATATGTACCAGTCTCTCTTTCTGTTTTCTCTTCTCGCTAAGACATTTAGAGATATTTGCTGCTGGTACAGTAGCTTATAATTTTGGATTGGTAATCCATGGATACGCGCGTATAAATGAAAAATAAATACTTTAATGAAAAATAAATACTTTAATGAAAAATGAAAATTATACAAATGAGAAACGAGAAAAATTCAATTTTGCGTTTATCGTCGTGCATCGCGATTACTCCATATTGTGAAAAAAATATAATTTTATTATTACAGAAAGAATGACAGAAAACTATTATGATAGACAAAATCTGATATGTAATTTAAAAATTATTTCAGGCTGAGATAATATAATGTATATTATATAATTTTTTGACATTTATTACATGTAATATTGCGTCATATGTTTCACAAGAACGTTTCGTGCGCGTGCAGATTCCTATTATTCAAATCGCAAACCCGACGTGAAATCCAAAGTGCCCATCTGTCACAGTCGTGCGTGCGATATGATAGATATTTGAATATTAATCTCCCCCGTTTCGGAATGCTGATCGCGCGCGCGAAACTGTCAGATTTGTCAAATCACGTTTGTTCGTTTCTCGCATCTCTCTTCTCCGCTGGAATTAATTTCCATAACCCGCGCGGCGGTGCTCGCCTCTTACGAAATCTTCGCCGGCGAGGAGCGTCTAATTGGCGAGCGTCTCGCTTCTTCTCTCGTGTAACGGATTTTCGATTGCGCTTCTTAAATTTGCGCGGCTCGCAAAAAGCCGGATTCTCTCTCTCTCCCTCCTTCGCTCGCGACCACCGCATCGAGAAGATATATGCGCAATAGAAGAAGCGATATCAGAGTAACCGCGAGCACACAGCTCGGACATGCCGGCTGATTATTGCCAGACGCTAATGAGAGAAGCCGCAGACGACGTTAGGTGCGCACAGCCTGAATCGACGAGTAATGCGTCCCTTAATTAATTCGAAAACCGGCGATGACACTGCGCCATGATGGCAGATGCCGCGCGATCGTTTCCGCCGACATTCGAGAATATCGCAGCTATCGCAGGGCACGGTATTACAATGGTAATAATCATAATAGGCCTAAAAGTATCCGATATTGTATTTGTGTATTCAAATTAAAAATCGAAAATAACTTTTACTGTATTAAAAAATAAGAAAAAGAAAATGAATGGAAAAGAAGAGAGTCAATGTCGTTTCTCTGCTGTTTCGTGATTGTGCCATTGGTTAGTGGGATATTGATAGCGTTATTAAAAATTTTTCTACTTTATTATTTATTATATATGTATTTTTAATTATTTAATATTTTAATTATTTATATATTATATATACGATAATAATAGAAAAGAATGATATTTATTTTCTTAAATAAGAGGTAACGCCAAAATAAAATATAAATAAATATTTTTTGCAATTATGAGTTACAATATCGAAATAATCTCTGGTAGGATTTCTAATATGATAACATGACAGTAGTTTTTTCTTCTAAAATGGATACATGTCCTTTTCAAAACCGTTTTTTAAATAGTTGTGACTCACAAAATTTTATTTTTTTAGTGAATGTAAAAAAAATGATTTATGACGTCTCGAGCTACACTTTCCGCACTTCCAATTTCATGAGTTTTCGGTATAACCTTTTTTGTGATTACGTCTTTTTGTAGTTAACTCTATAGCTATTCTTCGATATTCATTGTGCTTGTAATTTCTACCTGCTTGTCCATCTCGATCAGAGATTTGATACGAGCGTGCCCATTATTGTAAAGCGGATTTTCTATCGATGGTCCAGGTATCGGATATTTTCTAAAGCCCTGTGTCTACGTTGCTAGAAATCGCTCTGAGACGGATGGAGAAGAATTGACCAATCGCAATTGGTCAATTGGCCGAATTGTTCAAATGTGATTTGTTAATTCCTTCTCCGTCCAAGATCTCGAAGCGATTTCTAACATAGTAAACACAAAGCTTAACAAGAGGACGGCCTTCTTGATCCTGAACCATCTGGTGCTAGATTTCGCAGTTAAAGTCCATTCATCGTTGATTTCTATGCTTTAAACGAAAATGCCTCGATGCAATCTTGTGAATGATTGGGATCAATTTGCGGAAAAGATCATTCGACTCGATTTACGCTGAGAAGCTTAAAGATTAACCATTCAAGGAATTTTTAAGTCCGAAGTTCAACATCTTAAAGTTCCTAGTTAACATTCTAAGATTTCAAACACTCAAAATGTACAACTTTTGGTCACATAAATCAAGGAATTCGATAAATCATCAGTTTGAAATTCCAAGTATCTGTGAAATTGGTGTTTCGAATCGGGAGCTTTATTAGGCATTTTAAAAGAACGAAAGCAAGTTCGAAGATTCAAAGAATTCAAAGAATTCAAATTAAAAAGTGCCGAAAGATCCAAATATCCGAGGACACGAGGTAACGTCGTTACGAGCCAACTCGGGAATCACTCATTACGTCACTATGACCAGCGAGCAAGTTTTTACGAGCATCCGCCAGATTACAAGAGAATAAGGCAATTCGAAGCGAAACAGTTTTGACTGTACCCTTATACGATTTAAGAAATCGTGGCTGAGTGGTCGGTGGTCGCGTACCGCCGAAAAAGTCCTGGATTACGGACATTATTCAATTAAGAGCTTGTTGTATTTTTCAAAATATTATTGGGCAGTCTCGTCTTTCCTTTTCCTTTCTGGAAACGAGTGAATGAGAGGATACGTTTTGCAAACACGATTAGCCACGTATATTTTAGAGCTTCATTTACTTAGAGGAGAAAAACACTTTTTTTCCTCGTGCGGTAAAAATTATGGTAAAGGCTAAATAAAGTCATCTTTCGAGAACATGATTCGTACTTTAATTCGAGGTATGAGAAATGTGATTACCGCATATATTAATAAGAAGATATAAATATGTAAAATTAGATGCAATTTTATACGTAATCGCGATAATACGCTGTAATTAAGGATACGCTCTATCTGCGGCGAGATGGAAACGTTCCGATCAATTCGCCGTCGCATCATTTCAGTTCCAGTTCGTTACAGTTGATTCTCATCACATCGTCGATTTCGCTAAATCAACTTTAATTACCCGGTCAGATCGACAGATGAAACGCACCGATTCGTGCGCAACGACAACGATTCCGGGGATGCTCTCTTAAACGGTGGAAAGAATGATTCCCTGAAGCCGGCATATCTTTTCATAATCAGACGACCTTCGCATAGTGATCATTCCTGAGAACTATGTCCTCGGTAAAATACTACTCGGCTGGTCCTCCGCTTTTTATCGCAGCTGGCTCAGAAGCGCGCGCTCGCTAATGACCGTCAGATACGGTGGTGCCCCGCCATTTCGGGGGGGGGGGACCGAGCGACTCGCGCGGGCGCACGTACCCGACGGATTTCGTCGAGGGGCCCTGTACTCGCGACGAAGAAACTCGCGCAAACTCGTCCGATTACGCTCGGTGTGCTCCTTTTGTCCCGATAAATCCGGAGAAGACTCTCGAACAACACCATGTGATTATTCGCTAATTGTGGAAATTGCGCTCCGGGCTTGCGAGCATAAAGACCTAATCTCATGTGGTACTAAGTACCTGGGAATTTATGATCGTGGACGTCGCGATATATTATACATCCTCGGCGATATTCAATTCGCGACACCTTCGTGCGCGCAGCGCGGTAGCGAATTTATGAGCTCGAGGTCACTACACGCGACATCTTTGGGTATATAAAAGCGCATTTATTGCGAACGACATTACAAAATTTCACATTAAAATATACATCTGCAATTTTCGTATTCGTTTCATATTTTTAACATTGACTGCGAAAATTTTGAGTTTCATTCGTTTCGCGAGATTCCAATCTAGTTTCTTTTTCCTGTTTACGAGATTTCAATGTATCGTGAGATAACAACTCGATCCAACTTTGCGCAATTGATTCTACACAGTTGTTATATATTAGAACGACAGAATTCTCGAAATATATTATATAATTGAATTAAGATTCTTGAAGATTCTTGTGAAAATACGTTGGTGGATCGAAAGTTACTAAGCTATTTTATATTCTAAAAGTCATTTCGGATTTGTAACTTGAGACAGGATAGAATTCTATAATTTTACGTGCCAAATATAAATACAGATTTTAAAAAATTGTACGTTACATGATGGAATATACGATTCAGCGCGTATTAAATTGTACCTATAGAATTTGGTTTTGGAATCTTATTGCGGATTATAAACATTAAAATGAGAGCTTAATATCGACATTAGTTTCAGTGATCGTATCTTCGGACTTTAATTCGACTTTTCACGGTTAGATGAATCTTAAAGCGGTATATCTACGTGTCGTAACTGCGCGATATTTTATTCTTTCTGCACGTTATCTCGAATAAAATTGATATATCATGAGACTCATACGAGTACATCTCGTACGATCGCGATTATTTAATAAGCATGTGAAGCATGTTGTGAATCGGATTCAGCGATCGGCACCGCGTCAGCCGGTTTGCCGTGTTACGATTTCACTCGGCTGTGAATCGCTTCTCGCGTCCGAGCCTGTAATTAGTGGTTCGCAGATTGCGGGTGTACGCGTCATAAAGTGGAGATCCGAGGAAATAAAATCGCAACTTTCTTAACGCATTCTCCATAGAGGCAATTTCTGTTTTAGTAGCGACGATTGCGTCGTTACTTCCTTATTCCAGATTTAGGTAGCTACACCACAATTTTATTATAGACTGATATCCGATATTTTAACTCTTCGTTATCTGTCTATATCTTACTTGTCACTATTTTATCTATTTTCAAATTTTGCTATATTTTTGTATTTTATCTCTTTCATGCCAAGCAAATTTTATATTTTTCTTCTTAAGAAATATATATGTATATAT
>JANQDE010000005.1:493797-531113 GCA_037157785.1 Cephalotes varians | reverse complement strand
AGAGAGAGAGAGAGAGAGAGAGAGAGAGAGAGAGAGAGAGAGAGACGGCGGCAGAGAAGAAGATCCTTGCTTGTCTTCTTCGTTGGAGCATCTCGTTCGTTCGTCTCTTCTTCCTAAGTCAACCGCCTCGACGGCACAGTTACCGGTCTTGTACCATCTCGCGAGCTCTTCCTTGAACACACACACTTTCTCTTTTCTTCTCTTCTTATTTCTCTCTTCATATCAGTATTATAGATTGTCATTTACTTTTTAATTATATATGCATATGTATGAATTCGTATTATAAATTTTTAAATCGAGTTATAAATTTTTTTATATTTAATATTTTCATGTGTTTTTTTATTTATCTGCATAATTAATACAATTAAATTAAATGTTTTTTAAATTTTATAATGTTGTTTTAGTACAACTTTTAAATATTGATTTTATAAATTAAATTAAAAAAATAGACTCATTAAGTTTCCTCAAATATATTAATTGCATTGTTTTGCAAATTGTAATCTTTCATATATATGTATGCTCTTATCATTGATAATTTTTAACTTAAGATAAATTTGATTTTATTATATGTAATGTATCTAAATCATCCTTTCTCTTTTTGTGCTTATCACTTTTTTTACTCTCAAAAAAAGTTTTGTTTTTATCTTTTTTATTTTTTATCATCTTATTCTAATGCTTCTTTTTGTATTAATTTCATTTTTTTATTGCGATTTATCAATTGTATTTTACGATTTATTTTTCATATAAATCCGATATGTCTTTTCCTAATTATTAAATTTTTTCTGATTTTTACAAAATATTGTTTATTACAAAGTATAAATAAATTTCTTCTCTTTTTCTTCACCTTTCTTTTTCTATCTTCTATTTACGGCTACAATAATCCTCGATTTCTCACTCCGGCTTATATTCACACCTTATGTTATCCTTTGCCTCTGCCTACCAATTTTCTCTCCTTTTCTATGTATCTGTCGTTCTCTTTTCTTCTTTCATCTCTATTCTTTCTTGCACATTCCTGTTCCCTCTTTCCATCGCGCGATACACACTTCCATTCTTTCACTCCACGCACTCCGTCCTTCTCCCTCTCTCTTTTTCACTGACGTTTCTCCTCTTCACTTTTATTTTGACTTCTCTTCGTCTTCTTCTCTCTTTTTCTCACGCCACCTTTTCTCTCTTACGTGCCACCCTTTCTCGTTCATCTTTCTTTCCCACTTTATGCCCCTCTCTCTCTCTCTCTCTCTCTGTTCCGTTTTCACATACTTCTCATTCTTTGCTTCACATCTCCCCTCGCACGTTCCCTCTCGCTCATGTTTTCGATCTCGTCGTTTTCGCGCTCTCCTTTTATTCCCCGCGGTTGTCTCCCTCTACCTGCGTCTCATTCTTTTCTTCGTACCGCTCACTCCGGAGGCGCACTTCCCTCTCCTCTCGCTCCATTGAATTACGATCGTCTGGCTCCTTTTATCTCGCGTGAAGTTTCTTCTTCCTTCTCTTCCTCCTCTTTTTCTTCTGTGCCTTCGGTCTTCTTCGTCTCTCTCTTTCTCTCTCTCTTCTTCTTCTRTTTCTTTCTCTGTTCATCTCTCCTTCTCGATCGATCCCACGAGTTTCTCTGAGCACAGTCTGTTTCTTTCTTAGTCTCTCTTTATATTTGTCAGTCTCCTTCTTCTTCTTTCTTACATACATGTGGTGGCCACAAGAGCTCTTTATCTTATGCAGAAAGCTGCTGGTGCGAAACCCACCAGACCTCTTTGGATAAGTTCGCATGACATTAATTTTGAAATATTATTTGGACACCCCTCTTGCAGGAACGCATAAGACTCGGGTCCCTTTCTTTATTTCCTCTCCTTTTTATACGATAGACTCGAGAATATCCCATAATGATAGACTCGGCAACGCGTTTCTGGTTTGGAGACGCTATTTAATTCAAACCATTTATTAAATAAATGTATTAAATAAATGTATAATTAAATGTATAATTAATGTAATTGATGTGTGACGCTTAAGTATAACATAAATTAATAATAACATAACGACGTCGCACATGCGGGCGCTGCGATATAGTTGATGAAATTTTGAAGACAATTCATCACATTTGATCGTACAAATTAATAAAATAGAAATAGTATACAATAATATGTAATAGAGCGTAATAATTAATATTTATTGATATAATGATATTATATATCGAAATCGTTAATCAGAGAGARAGAGAGAGAGACAATAATTTTGACATGATTATACGCATTAGAAACGAGGTCGAGGATACATCCCGGGCGACGCTTGAGAGCGAGGGGGTTAAAGAAAGATGTGCACGCAGCCACGCGAAGGCAGGAATGCGAGAAAATGCATATTCGCGTGGCATTGTATTCAAATAGACCCGTCGTTTCTCCCGCGTTTCTCCGCGCGTCACACGCTGCTGTCATTTTTTTCTTTCTCTCTCTCTCTCTTTCTTTTTTTTCGACCCTTATCCCAATCCGATCTCGGTTCGTGGACAAATACGCCGTCGCCCTTTAAAGATCGCGTTACCCACCGATAGCCGTACGTCCGCCATTAATTCGCGTGAATTACGCCCTCTTTAACATTACCGGACTTGACGAGGGAAGAGATGTGAAAGGGGATCGTTCTCGCAAAAACGAGTCAGAGACCGAGACTTTAAGGGAAAGAGAGGGAAGAGAGAGAAGAGAGGAAGAAAGAAAAGAGAAGAAGGAGATATCGGTCGACCTTGTGAGAGGAATTAGTAGATTTGTCTTGTACGTCTAAAACGTCTACCGTAATAGTCCATGTGTTTAAACTCAATTACCATACTGAAGAAAAAGAGGGTCCGCAAACTCTGACTGTAGGATTCCATTGGATTTTACACTGATGCTCTAAAGTGTCCCCATCAGGGCCGCGTTTATCAAATTTGCGCCCAGAATGGGCTTATGATCTTCGAGCACTCTAGTTCCTCTCCCTCATACGTCAAGTTATGTATACTGTTAACGACAGTCGCTATTCATCATTTTAATTATTTACAAAATCTCACACAGACGCACTTGTTAAAATTTCTTTATGTTATTTAAAGCTGTAACGCTTTTGACGCTTGATATTTTAGGGCTCCTCAAAAGCTCATATGTAAATGCGTTATGTAAATGCGTACTCATAAATCAGATCTGAAGATAAAAAGTTCATCGATACACATCGTTATTTCTATGGAAAATTAATTAGCGATTAATATGAGATTTATATACTTATATACTTTATGGAATAGAATATGTCCTTTACGGGATAGACGGACATTAAGGGTACAAGGGTATGTGAAATTACAAGAACGGCGACTGAAAAAGAATACGGTAAACATTGCATTTATTGGTATATATGTTGCGTTCATCCGTGCCGGATGTATGTAGCATATGAGCTTGCTTTATATTTTCCTCATTATGGTTTTTAAGCGGTCTTCTACTCGTCGCATGACATTTATACACGCTCATCTTTTAATGGTACTTTCGTGGTATTCTCGTGGAATGTTTACTATCACAAACCTGATATTAGCCTTGCCGCTGCGAGGGAATCTGTAGAGAAAAAGAAAGAGAGAGGGGGTGCATTTGTAAAAAAAGAATGGTAATTAATGCGTAATATTTACTCTACCAGTATTCTGTAACTCTTAATGACAGTGTCGGTATCGTTATGTGTCGTTGCGTAGCTTTTTTATCATATAGAATATCTGTGCAACGATAACGTGATGATATCAACATCGTTAAGAATTACAGAAGAAGGATACAGAGCAGTAATTTTTAGCTGAATTTTTAGATGAAAAAGGGCAGAAAATAGGGAATCAGCAGACTCCTAAAACGGTCAGAAGTGCATTTCCAAAATTTTAACATCGTTGTGATGCGTAAAGATAATAATGAAGATCGAAATCGGCCGGGATCGGGAAACACGAAAAAAAGACGAAATTTTTATTCGCGCTCTTAACAAACTTAACTTGAACACAGATCTTCCAGAATTATGTTAAAAGGCGATAACGCAACATAAAGTAATATAATCTAAAATATGCGACACACACAACAATACTAGACAATATTGTTAGGGTGTGATTCATCAAAAAAGTATCTAACGCAATAATTATACGCGTAATAATTTGGCACGGATGGCGTTTGGTTGCATAAATGCAATATTCAAAGTGATTATTTAGCATGCGGAAGAGTTAATTAACAAATAATTTTTCTTTTTTATGTGATAATAATTGGGATGGTCCTTTCCAGAATGTAATTGAAAAGAAAATACTAGAATATCAGTCTCTCTTTCTCTCTCTTTCTCATTATTAGAATATTTTAGTCGATATTTTTCTTTTATCTTACAATTAGATAGTTCAAGTCGACGCAAAAATTATGCACGGCCATCACTGAAGGTTGAGCATGTAAAAGGGGAAGAGAGAGGCAGAAAGAAAGACGGCCACAGGGTTCATCGTAGTTCCAAAGTCGATCCTGAATGCGCGACATTTCTCGGGTTCCCGACACCCAAATGCTCTTCCACATTTTCGTTAAGAAGAGATAAGGCGTGGACCCGGACCCAGACTCGTTGCTCATCGCCGTGTGCGCGAAGGGTAAGACGTAATGTGAAGCACGCACACCGCCGATAACGTACACGTATGTGAGATCGAGGGCGTGGAGCCCCTGGGCTTCACCGACGAGGCCAGAGAGCAGAGCTGGGAGGGGAAAGAGGGCAGTAAGGGGGGACCAAAGAGGAACTTATATACCGAGGCAGTACACGGGCGGCTTATCGGGTATACATCCTCGCTTGCAGATTAGCATAATGTCTGCCGCAATGCGTAGGTACTCCCTTCTCGCTATCCCCCTCACTTCTCTCTTTCTCTCTTTATCTGTTGCTTTATTCGCTCTTCTGCCTTCCACTGTCCCCCCACTCTTCTCTCTCTCTCTCTCTCGCCCCAGTAGTATCGTTCTCCTTCTCTCCAACATCCCCAGAGAAGAAGTAGCATTCTCATCACCATTGAGTGCGACTATCGGCCACGCAGCCTCGTTCCATCAGCCGCGGATACCCGCGGCGATAAGCGCGCGCGGATGATAAAATAATAGTAATAACAGCGGCGATAATTACGATGATAATCGTCGCATCGCGGGCAGATTGATGTCGATACGAAAATGTCATAACGCAAGAACATTCCCCGTTTGACCTTAAAAGAACGGAAAATGGCCCTTGATAACCATCGTTCTGGTAAATGAACACTGTTGGTGTTAATTAAGTCCCACGAGCGTAAATTATTCCGGCCGTCCCATCGGTGCGATTCAGAAATTTTTGGCACCGATGTAAAGACGTGGAGTTCCTTCTTGCATTTTAAGAAATAAAATTAAGGCACAAAGAAAAAGATAATTTAAACAAGATTATTATACGTTTGACTGTAGAAATTTAAATTGGCATTGTAGAAGTTGTGTCATCAAGTTTTTTCAATGATTATTGAGAAATTTTGCATTCACTTAAAAATATATGCATCCATTTTTTTTTAAATATATAAATTTTAAGTACAAGTGGCATATAGAATAGTATATATCTTATAAAATAATATGTATAAAATTTTTAGATTTCTAAAAGATTATCAGTTTCAAGGTCCAAGAAAACTCTTTGTCCGCGAAATAGATATTATTTGGTAGGATATTATTTTAAAAAATTTTATAACTAAATTTATTTCAAACTAAGAAATATTTTATCATATTTTACCGATATTACACATTTATATTTTATTAATATCGATGATACATAAATGATTCGACATTTAAAAGTGATCAACTCTTTCATTCTTAAATTTTTCTTCTTGCAATCATCTCCCTGATAATTATTGAATCCAAAATCGAGTCCAAAATAAATCTTATTATCATAGAGATTTAGTCTGGTCTAGTCTTTGCTATATTGCAAATATCAAATAAGGGATGCATTTGAATGCGCGAAATGATACTAGCAATAAACAAAGATAAAAATAGCGATAGTCACAATAGAGGCTAATTGCTATGTTATAATTCTTGATGACTGATTTTTATTAATTTGTATTATATTTTATTTATCGTATTATACAAAATTGTGGTATTATATAAGTTAATGTGTATAATTTAGTGTAATATAATTTCACAAAATAATTTATTTATAAATTAAGTTCATACAGAAATTAATTGTGTGTTAATCAAATAAACATAATTAATAATTGAAAATTAATAATATCAATAATTATTACGTTGTAATGCGATGGAAGAATGGCCCGAAATCGGGCAAGCGCGTTCGGAATTTGGAGCAGTGCGAGTGATTTCAATGCGAGTGTCACGAACAGGCGACGACTCGAATCATGTTACGTGAATACGTGGCAAAATGTAGTAACCAGCAATATACAAGATAACAACCAGCAAATTAATAAAATGAAGCAGTTGTTATTATATAATGAAATGAATTAACTACTGTAGAAGAAACCCATCACTTTTATCACATGACGCAAAAAGAACTATACATATATAAAAACTTGCAAAAATAAATTGTGAATGTTTTGCGCACTTACTCGCGCACTCACTCTTGTCGCAAGATAAAGAAACACAAACTAAATGGTACTCAACGTTTAATACACAATTGAGAAACAACGGTAAACAGTAATAAAATTGATAGAGCGTATCGCGATATGACCGCACATTGAATCAAGTACGATTCAAGATATGTTGTTGCTCCATTTCGCTGTTGTTTTCAATCCGACTAGCTAAACGCTTTTTGTTCGAGAGAGCGATCTTCTTTTTGATTTATTTCGTGCCGAATATCGATTACAACAAAATACGAAATATTTAGGCATTACAGGCATGGGATACAAAGACGCGACAATATAAACAATTGAGCTTGCGAATTAATGCGACGGACAACACACGCGCGCGAGAAAGCTACCCGATTCCCGTTAGACGCCCAACTCTCTCAGCAGGTGAAGGCAGACACCACGCAGCCACCGCAAACGTTCCGGGATCACTTCCAAGGTTAATGATCCTTTTCCGAGAGCGAGTTCCGCGCGCGGGAATCATTAACACAGATCGCCGATTAAAATAAAAGCGGCACGAGACCACTCTCGGCCGCCGTTCTCGTCGATCCGCCCTGCCGGATTCGATACAATATTCATTCTAATTAATTAATCGCCGTGTGCGTTGAGCTGTGCGAACAGCGGCGATCGTCGGAGTGAATCTCGTCGGTACGGTAGAAGAAGCTGCCGGTTGTAAATCGATTGCAAAACGCGATTCCGTTACGCGTTTCCACACTTGCTATAACCTGATCCGTAATTTTTGTCCTTTCTTTCTAGTGTCAAGTAGCATCGCGGATATATAAAAGATATTGAGCAGCGGTTATTACCTGTCTTTTTTATATGATTCCAATCTCCGTTGACATAAACCTGTATAAAGTTATCCCAAGCAACAAGAAATCATCATGATGACATCAAAATCCTTTGAAATGGCTCACTCAAAATGACTTTTCGATCAATTACGATTCATTTTAATATTCTTTTGATGTTGTCGTTCTGTTTGAAACTGTTACATACCTATGTATATAAATATATCTATGATGTTAAAAAAATCATTTTTGAAGAGTTTTTGAGTAGTATATGCTTATCAAACTGACAATGAGTAAAAAAAGTTGATATTGATCCAAGAATTAATTTTGTCACAGATAGAAACGATTTTTAGTTTTAATCATACAGGTAACTCGCTTATGTTCTTATTTTTTTACAATAAATCGATTTTTCTCTATTTATTTTATATATAAAAATATATTAAAATACATTACTAAAAAAAGCGAATATTTTATGAGATCCTTTTATTCAATATATTCTGATATGAAATGTCTTGTAAAAATTTCGACAATTTTATCTTATTTCTTTAATTCTTATGCAAAAGAAATTGACAGAAAAAGATAATTTCTATGCAAGCAAATTACTTGTGTTATTAAAATAAAAAGTTGCTTATATCTTTAACAAGATTAATTTTGTGATCATTATAATTAGATTTTTTTTATTCAATTTAATGAATATTATTCACTTATTTAAATTTTAAACTCTCTTTTTAAACAACTTGTATATGTTGTACGTATTATTAAATTATTATATATATATTAAGCAACTATTTTATCTGTTATTTTGGGAACTTGTCGGCAAATTGCTGTTAGCCAACTTTCGCACGTTAAAAAATAATTATAAATAAAACATATGCGATACACGATATTTGCAGAGTAAGATGGTTAGATCTGTATGTATGCAGATTTTGGTATACGCAGAAGCATCAACCGTACGAACTGAACGTGTTTTCTGCAGGCACCGCGCTCATAAAGTAAAGCGCGTGGCCTACTGAACATGCATAGCAACAATACGTCCCGTGCCAAACCCAGGTACGAGAGACGACGCCAACGGGTTACGGCGGCCGCCGGAATCGAGTTGCACGAAAGCCCGTCGAGAGATGCGAGAGAAAGTGGGGGAGAGAGTGAGAGAGAATCAGGCTCCGGCCTCGCTGCCACTGCTATTATGGCTAATAATTCATTGAGTGACTGTCAGGCCCTCCGCTGACCAGCCCTGGGCTGCCGCACCCTTCATGTGCATTGTGTATACGGGGTGCCGCGAAAGTACGGATTTGTTGCACATGCAACGCATCGACATCGCTGACAATCCGTCGAAATCGCGTTTATTCTACACGTGCATCGCGCGTCATGCCCAACATGGATAAATATCAAGAAAAGAGTACGACTTGCATTTATTTCTACGAGTAATATCTACGCTATGAATTTTCTAAAAGATTTGAAATACTTTTGTCATGTGTGATATATTGTTGTTTATCGTCATCAAAATTATAAATATTTTAAGAATTTGAATAAAACTAGAGTAGCAAAATTATTTTGACCTTTTGTTAAAATTATTTTTGGTGTAATAATATTTTTGCTGTGTTGAATTCAATAGATCTTAAATTTCTTTGCAACGTAGAAAATTTTGAAGTATGAAACGTATCAAACATATTAAATTTTATTAAGTTATAAAATTCTATATTAATAAACGGCTAAACTGAACTGAATATCTGCTCGCGTAATTAACAATATTGGTGCGAATGTCTGTGTGGCGAAATTCTCATCGTTGTTGAATTTTTATCATCGTTTAGTATGTCCCTGATATTAAAGCGAGATGACCTAATTAAAAGCGGCGCTCGTAAACTATGTAATAGCGCTTTATGGGCGTGTCAGCGGTATCGGGATAATCGTTCCTGTGTGAGATGCCTTCTTGCGGGAAATGCGTTTATCCTAGATCGCGTGCCAGATATAACTGACCTGCTACCGAGGGAAATTCAATGGCGAGCAATTAGATTATCATCGACTTTGCCTCAATTCTAGATATCATTTCGTTAAATTAAAATTTCTCAGTGCGAACTATTTATTCGAAAATAATCCTTATATCCATTCTTGACATTGAAAAAAAATCGACGATACTGTGTTTATGTGTGTGTATATAATATATATATAATATATAATGTATAATATATAAGTAGATAAATAGATGTATATATGTATAGATGTATTATACAGATTTGATTTAGATGTATATTTATCTGTTTACTGTACATATATTACATAATATATAATAAATATATATAATAAATAGATATATATGTATATATTAAAATTATATTATGTATAACACACGTATGCACATAACAGTCTCGAATTATGCACTGTTACAAAATCTTAACTTTTGACACGCTACACATTTTTAATATACATTAATTATGTACATTTTATGATGGTGCATTGACTTATCGAAGAAAGTCGTAATCTCGATCGAACGGCAAGTCAGACACGTTGGTGTTCAATTGAGATCAAATTAACAGCCGCGAATAGCTTGCGCGCGCTACGCTGCGCCGTCTTAAATTAACACCTTTGGCGCCTCAGCAACACTTAAGCGGATTCCGTGGCAGTTATAATATTCGTTAATTAATTTGAGCGCGCGTTAATATATGGAGTAGTTGTAGAATGAACGTCGCGGAAGGTATCGTCGGGCAATGATGATAATAAATTGCATTATGAACTCTTTAATTAATCGCGCGCCAGATTGCGCAGATTATACAGGGTGTGTCACAACGCGCGATATTTTTTGTACTTGGGAATAAAACGTGAGAGGAATTTGTACGTTATTTTTGAAATTATCACGTTCATTCATTCTTGAGTTGTATTATCTAACATAAGTAAACGGATATGAACGAAAGAATGTTGCAATGAAAATCAAATAGTGATAAAAACAAGACTTAATAACATAATTCGGTTAACAAACTTATGAAGGCAGTCTTGGAATTATATTCACGTCCAAATTCATAATGAATGCTTGGACACGCTTTTGGAGTGCAGAATGTAGAAGCGTAAAATGTGGTACAGCGCGACGAATAAATCGATCGCTGGAGAGCCTTTTATGGCCTTTCACTTGCACCGATAAGTATCGAAAGTGACGCACCCACTTTGATGCTAGTAGATCGTTTATATGCGAGAAACGAAATTATTTCCTTATTATGTTTTTATAACTCTGGAATAGATGTCATCAAATATTACGAGAATAGAGTTCAAGAACATCAAATAACGTTACTGCATTTATTGGATAGATTATATTTTAAATAAATTAATTGAAGGAGAATTAATATATTAATTGAAGGAAATCACAAATTTAATATGGGATATTTATAGGGATTGATCTGTAGATTTTGAGTATCTTGAGTCACGTTGGCGACCTCATACATAAATTACGAGGCTGATAAAAATTATCGTGTTTAATAAGCAAAAAGATTCGCAATTCGTAAAATCAGCAGTACGTTTCAACCGAACGCGAAGGAAGAATTCGAGACGTTATCGTGCACGCGCGAATAAGGAACGCAACGCGCGTCGACTACGGAAAAATCAAATTCTCAGATCGAAAGGGGTACGAGAGGGGCAAAGAGGATAAAGGGTGATAGGGAGGGAGTCTCGGCGCAAAAGCCTCTTCCGAGAGATTCCGAGGGAGACGTCGAGCGAGCGAGGAGGAGGGGAGGGAAGAGAGATACCGGAGGGGGATAATTGCAGAAGGGCCTCACTCTTGCGTTGCTCTTGCAAAGAAGTCTTAAGACGAGATAAGACACCGGCGATAACGATTGAGCCCCGCGGGAACTCTTTGCCTACGTGCCACACGCATACACACACGCTCGCGTCCGCGTGCACGCTCGTAGCAGTCGCGCTCAGGTGACGCGTTCGGTGTGGTGTAGAATTTAAGAAGCGCGCGTATTTTTTTCGCGAGTTTTATCTGTCGGTGAACGCGCGTGTGTGCGTGAAAAAATTCGCAATTGAACGATGGGATAAGGAGGAAAAAAAGGCGCAAGGAAAAAAATTAGCGCGACGCCATAACGCGTTTCAAGGAAAATATGCGCCGCAAGCACGGGCATCTTGCGCTTCCGCGCGAGGCAGTCGCTCGCCCGTTGAATATTAAGCCCCCTTCTTTCCCGAGTAACATTTTATTAAATAAAATGCGTAGCAAACAACGGGGTTGCCCACCGCCGCCGCGTCGAATTTTAATGATACGCTCTTTTGAACAACTTTTTGAAGCCGATTTCTTCCCGGGAAAAATTTTATGGCGAATAATCACTTGTCTTGCAAGAGACTTCTTCCACTTCTAGCATTAAACCGCATTATACTCGTTGCATTTGTCTCGTACTTATTTCTCTTTAAATCTCATAATTTTCTATCAATTTGCAATTTATCAGTATGCAATATACAATTGTATGTTTTCATAAATATATAGAATAATTAGAAGAATCAAATTAATCTGCATATAAATAAAAATTATATTTAAAAAATCATATAATTCCATTTAAAAAAAGGGTGATAAGTTCCATGTGACTTTGAAAATTCGATTTTTTCGAAAATTGATTTTTACTGTTGTTTGTTCCTCTTCAGATCATACAACTTTTGTTTGAAACATTTTTGATAAAAACTTTCCTCAATTTCAAAACGTATAGATATATTGGTATTTTAAACATTATTTAATTATTTAATTATATATCTAATTTAATTTTTTCTATATCATTTATTAAATTCACTACAGAATTTTCTATACAGATACTAATTTTATTTATGACAAAAGTATATATAGATAAGATTTTTATAAGTTATATTACGAGTAAAAAAATATTAAAAACTTGCAATAACACGTGTCGATACGACTAGATTGTAAACTGCGGTATAAATGTGCGCGAGCTTAGAATTATGCAGCACTTTCATCTGTATTCGATCTGGGCCGCGGGTTAACAAAAGGGATACACGACAAGAGAAGAGAAGAGGAAAGAGTCGATAGACGAGATAGAAGGGGAGAGTCGTCAGATTGTCGGGACGCGTCCGCCCCGTCCTTCGGGGCCCGTGTCGATCGACGGGCCCATAAGCGTGTGATACGGAATATTCTTTTCGCTCCGAGATCGATCTCTGTATCGAGATCGGTTTATGCTAATTCCTCCTGCGCCTTGACAAATGCATACATATGTAAGTTTATGTATATATAAGCTTATGTATCAAAAAAGTAAAGAAGAAAGACAACAGAGAAAAACAGATGCGCATGTATTTTAAAATATACAAATGTTGAAAAAATTTGGAAAATTGAAAAATACAATAAATATCACAGAGTTAATATAAATCTAGCAACATAATAATATTAAATAGCAATCTAACTGTAAGAATAGAATGACAATTTTTTTCAACGTCGAAATGCGTTGGCAAGATTTCTTGCGATTCATAAATGATTTATATTTTATATCTCGCGAAAAAGTTACCGGGAGAAAACTCGAAATGCGCTCACATCGGCGATCCAAGAGTTGAAGAACAACCCGCCATGCGTGTTTCCGTTCGCATTGCGTTGGTGGTCCCATAGCTGAGCCCACTCTCGGAGAAACTCAAAGTATACGGAGAGGACATTCGACGATTTTGTATTGCTGTCTAATTTCTCTTCCGTCTAGTGCTCGTGTACGGAAGATTGTATTCCGTAATCCCGAGCGCGATCGCGAGTATGCGAAATGACGTGCGTGCGCGCGCAGCACGCGCGTTTCATCTATCATGGACCGGATAACGTGCGCGGATGCAGTGATTGCAACATTGTGGAGGCGAGAGAGAATGAAAAAGAAACAGAGAAAGAGAGAGAGAGAGAGAGAGAGAGAAAGAGATAGAGGGAGTTTGGTAAAATTGAAATCGACACCGCGCAAATCACGAATCCAAGGCGGTGAGATAAATTCCTGGTGTGCAGTTTGCTGAATAAAATCGAAATTATCCGTCGCATTAAAATTCTTCGTCGCCCGCGGCCGCCCGGCTGATAATTACGATCTGTATTTACATATCTCGCGAGATCGCTGCCGTTACAGGTACTTCTCGATTTTAATACGCGCCGCGCATTGCCGAGCCGTGTGGGAAGCGCGTCGGAATTTGTAACCGTGGATAATAAAGAGCACATTTCTCTCTCTCTCTTGCGAGCGCGAGCGCGCGCGATAAGCGATTTCTCTGACTAATAATCGCCGTGTTCGCGACTAATTGATGCGCGCAAAAATTAACGCGTCGCTTATCGACACCCGGGATAATTTCCTCGGGGCGAATCTGTCGATCCGAGACCGTCGCCGAGGGCGTGTACTGGGGAGATCCGTGAATCTCCTTGAAAGAAAATCTTGTGAGCAGATTTTAGGAGTCGGCAATCGAGATGGCAATTTGTTCGTTATTAAATTGTATTTTACGTCATTATTATAATTTTTTCTACATTTCCTAAAATTTGATGAAATTCTGTTTGAGATCTATCATGTGATAATAATATAATGAAAATTAATTATTACATGTTATATGAAGAATCTCAGGCTATTTTTCTCGAATTCTTGTTTATATCGAAATTTTTTTGTTTATTTCGACATTCTTAATATATTTTCCTTTCAAACTGTCTCTTCTTGATTCACCCGATATATGAGAACTCAATCGGCCACACGCGCTTAGACTTTTATTCCTCATCCCGACTTACGACTCGCGTTTGTTCAATAAACACCCCGGGAAAATTAATTAATCCATTTTCTCGAGGCAAACCGATGGGCATCGGATATTTTCGTGTCATTAAAATTCTTATAGGGCTCCGAGAGAATCTCTCTCCATCCTCTAGTCCTCCAACTTTAAGTATCTAATCCCCTGCCGCCTCTCTCTCAGAACAGACGTAAATGTCATAGATATTACATTTTTATGACTAACGTATACGCGCATCTTTAATGGCGACCATTTTTTTCGTGTCGTAGAGAGAGAAATTAACATAAATCGATCGTTGACGGACAGAAAAGAGAGAGAGAGAGAGAGAAAAAGAAAGAAAGAAATATCTGAATGAAAACATTTCGGACCCCATATGCGGGTTCCAGAGGACACGGAAGGCGGGGTCTCGGTGACTCGGTCTTCTTTTTTTTTTTTCGTTTTTTCCGTCCTTTCTCTCTCTCTCTTTTTTTCTCTCTTTCTCTTTCTCCGTTTTTTATCATCTTCCTTCTTTTAATTGTATCTCGGCCACAACTATCCGATCGAGAGTGTTGACGCGATGTAAACGCGTGTAAAATTCTTTTCCTTTTGGACCCCACGCCGCCGTCTTGCGTCTTCCTTTATTTTGTTTGCTCAACGAATCTGGATTATCAGAATTAATTTGACGTTAACGACACGCGTTTCGTGGGAACGGTGCATTTTGGAAATTATTATTCCCGATGGAAATCCGTCGGCGTCTTTCGTGCAAATTTACATGTAAATTTTTATTTTTTCAGCAATAGCAGAAGAAGACATTTCTTTTGATGATTAAAAATTTTACATTACAATTTCTTAAATTTTATTCTTCTACAAATATTTGAGGTTTGAAATCTACACACGCATATCATTTCTCAAAGATAAAGCCTCGAAAGAAATCTAAAAAAAATGCTTGCCTCCCCTTATACATGATGAATTATTTTCATATTTTATAAGATTTATATATTTTATACAATTTGAATACAATTATAATTTATATATTAGATGTTCCAGTTAGTTTTAAGGTATTTTTGCAAAAAAATACATTTATTTTGGAGAGACATTAAATGATATTTTATTCAAAATATTTTCCATCGCTAGCTATAACTTTTTCCATTTTTTTGACAATAATTTTTGTCTTTCGAAGCAATCCATTCTAGCCCTCAAAACTAACCGGAACACTAATATTTATACTCTCGCGAGTGACTTTTGCGTTTGCGAGCACTGTTTCTGTCTGTCAACCGTTCTTTGTAACGCCGGCAGCGCATCTCGATCAAAGCTAATGGTCGCGTACATGATGCGCGATCTTAAATCGCGTGCGACATTAAGAGGAGACATCAAGTCGATTCTGCGGGGTCCAAGGTCGGCTCTACTATCGCCATTGCGTTTATTTCGCTTTTAACTCGCGGCGTTCCGTCGTAAACGCGTTAACTATTATTATCTTTTCTCGTCTGCGGTCCCCCCAATCACAGCTTCATATTATTGTATTCGCGTTCTTACACCAAACTCTAGGCGTTGCATTGTCCCACGAATGGCGACTCTCGATTGTCGCCGTCGCCGTCTTTGTCGAGATGTGTAGGTGTAAATAAAGATCGCTCCTAAACGTTCAATCTACACGATGCGGCGATTCATTCCGGGATTAAGGAATAACGCTAAGGACCGGTTTTCTATAGGTAAGCTTTGTCTCCTCGCAGTTTTTCTTCTTCCTATCCCTCTTCTTTCGCACGGTCCCGCTCGATCGAGGCCAGATCACCTTTGCCCGCGTCAAAGTGTCTCGCGGTGCGCTCGTAATCGTTACTTATTATTTTATTCAATGCTGTAAAATTACCGGTACGAGTATGAGTCAATGCAATTCGATAGCGCGAGTTATTCGATGGGGACCCAAATGAAATCGCTAATTTTGTTTCGAGATGCACGACAACTCAAACGGGATAATCGCGAAATCTCTTTGCGCGGACTCTGCGAGAAGTTGAGTAATGAGAAGACATATAATATTCTTAAACTGAAGAAGTTTTTTTTTTCTCAACAACAGTAATAATTGAATAATAATTGCGATAACTTAATGTGGTATCATAATTTAATAATTTAGTAATTAAATTAAGCACCCGCCTTTGGATTTTAATAAATATCTTTATTAGTGATGGACGGGGGTAACATCCCTCTTCTTGTCCGCTTGGGAATAAAAAGGGGGTTTCGCGAAGAAAAAGGGCGTGCTGGTAATGGCGTAATAAACGATTAAAATATAATAACATGTCAACGGGACCTTTTCGGCGGGCTTGAGTGAATCTCGAAGGATACGGAGAGATGGAAAGAAGGATGAATGCTACAATGTTCGGCAGTGTATCATTATCATATCATAATAACGGCAGCAACGCTATTAAGGTCTTAATGCACCACCATATTCCGCGTGCAAGATACTCAGCAAGACAAGTTAAGGATCATCGAAGTGACGGATCGCGGAAAGATTAAGGAGTACTTTACAGCTCGCTAAGAGCGTCAAACTCGCACTGAAGCCAGCTACCAAGCGTTCGAAACGAGACTCGCGCGCGCCTAAATCGAAATAGGTATTCGAAAACGTGAAATGCAGGCTTTTGTGAGATATTGAAGTTCACACAATTTCTCAGTGTTAACCGAGATCGTTATTATTCGTTTAACATACATAAAGTTTTTAATTGTATTGGAGATTAATTTCTTTATAACATTTTCTAATTTCTCTCGAGTTTTTTACATCAACTGATATTATTATTTAGATGAAAATTTAACATTAATTGAAAGACACAAACAATAAAAATATTATATTTTATTAAAGAATACTTTATTTATATGTATTTTTTCACACAAAATGTTACCAATCATATGTTTCACATTCAATCCAATTTTAATTGAAGTATTCATTTTTTCTCTCACATTTGATTCAACGCATGAGCAAGTTTCAAGATTAATATTCTCTCGGGAAGTAAAACCGAAAACTTCATATACCTTGCATAGATATGTATCTCGCATTTGAAATAGATTGTATGATTCAATCCTGAAAATACGACAAAACTGTGGAGCATTTGTCGTACATAGATTCAAGAAGATTGAAAAGTCGACCGTGTGACTCGGAGAATACAAAAGGGAAAGCAGTGATTAAAAGATGCGTGGATAAGAAAGAGGATGGCATTGTGAATTCAGAAGTTGTATGGCCGACGAAGCAGTTGGTCACAGATCTTTCCCGATCCTTCAGCCTTTTGAATTTCACGAACTTTTTGAATAAATTTGCCTGAATGTTCGCGACAAAGCCACGGTATTTGCCCTTTTCTCACTATTCTCTAGCATGCCACTAGAAACTCAATAGGTTGTTTACAAAACTCCATATTCTCGTCATGATGAAACTTGCAAATGCGTTTTTCTGTAACAACTAAACTATGATTCATTCTATAACTTTAGAGCATATCGATATCAATATATTACACTTTCGTAAGAAAAGTCAAAATTTTTTGAATTTTATTGTGCGGATTGTTTTAAATATAACATATCGGTTAATCAGGAAAAATGACACAAAATTCGAAAAATGATTTGTGTCACTTTTCTTGCGAGAGTGCGTGCATGTTCACATGTATAATGAATTAATTTATCTTCGAAAAAAGATTTCTAATTAAAGTCATATGTTTTTTGTAGAATTAGTGATCTTCAATATAGATTGTCGTTGATTACACTTAACTAATCACTAATAATCATAATTAAATAGCTACAGTTGTATACTTAAAAATACGCAACGATTTATTTTTTGAAGCTTTAATTAAAATCGAAAAACGTACGTATTTATTATTTAGCAAATAAGCCAATTTTTTTAATTTAAACGTGCAATAAACGATAATTCGGCGTACGAAAATATAAAGGCAAATCTGTCTTCGTCTACGCGGAACTGTCATTTATTTCACGCTTGAAAAACTGGCCTATTTTACTAATCGAAAAACATGCATGCTCGATTTTAACTAAAGTTCGGTTGACAAAAGACGTTTTCACACCCGGTGTACGTATTCGATTAGAGAGGCGTTTAGGAAATAAAAGGAAGGTAGCGGTGGATAGAAGGCACAACGAGAAACGGTGCATTCTCGCAGCCGAAAGGATCCATATAGAAGACGCGGGTATCGTCATTGTTGGCTTTCTTTTCAAGACGCTTGAAAGAGGCATCAGCCAGCCAAGGTGACCTCGCGCGTTGGGACCGGGGCCTTGGAGAACGGAGCCTGAATATCAGAGGGCTTTCTCGCACTTGCACCGCGTGTCGTTGTGTTTGACACACAACGAGCCGTATGTCGCGCGGTCGCTCGTAAGATCCCGAACAATTACTTGGGGGCCCAAAGGTCCAGCCTTCGTGCGATACGACGCGGCGCGACACGACGCGACGCGACGCGATGCGATGCGATTCGGTTCTCCTCGCTGCGCTGGCGTGTCTCGCTATTGAGATTTCGTGAGTGTTAAATGCGTACGACACGCATTTTGTATGTTGTCGGGGGATCTGCCCAAGCGAGACAACGATGTGAGATGCCGGGGAAAATTATGCAAGATCGAGATTTTCGGAACGATAACCAGGACCGATAAGACGATATCTTTTTACAATTACTTCAAAAGAACATTAATCCTTTGGAGCTTAAGTTGCTAATTTCATTTTTCAGATTTCTTGTTACCGGCGCGCGCGGAAAGATTCTTTCGGAGCTTTATATACATTCGTAGAAAAACTAAATTCGTACAGGTACTCGATTATATCTTTTTGTTTACTTAGTTTGGATCGATGTAATCTCCCCTGTTCTCATTAAAAATTCAGGAGAATTGCAATCTCTTTTTCGCCCCTCCCTTATTTGATGAGCAGTGTGTACGGTATTTTTTGATGACTCACAATATAAGTTATTAGGAATATATGAATTATCATCAATCGAGACTGCCATTCGCAGTTGCGATCGTTCTCGCCGCAACGCCGGAATTTTGTCCGACCAACTTTCTGCGGTTGGAATTTGCGATCCGCTTCTTGAATTAAAGCGTTTGGTGAAAAGGATCAACGGGATAAAGGTACAAAAAAAGAAGGAAGAGGTCGAGAGTACCCTCATTAATAAAGGCTCCGCGTGAAGGTCATCCGGAAGACAAGACTTTTGTGCGAACCCGAATTAAAAAGCGTCGCGCAAGAGACAAAATGAGCTCAGTAAATGTGCAATCGGTATAATAGCGGCCCATTATACGGTCTTTGCACGCGTAGAGAAATAAATTCAAATGCGAATTGCGAGAAGCTAAGACGGTAAACCCATCCGAAGCGTTGAAGAACAATGAAATCGGAAGACGTCGAGAATTTTTAAAGTTTTTTGTAAAGTTTCATAAAAGATTCGAAATATTTCAAAATCTCGACGAATATCTCGACACGCTAATTCAAGATTGTATCAATCTCGGAATATCATTTTTTATCGTCAGAGAAACGGCGTTAATAATTATATTAAATGAAAATCTATTTCTATTCCAAACAAGACCGATAATCGAGATTGATAATCGAAACGATATTTTCTAATATTCGAATTGATTATATTATATTGCAACATTCGCGCGACACTTACAATTAAATCTACATACACAGATTCCATAAATTGGCAATAATTACAGGCGGTCGTGTTTCTGCCATCGACCACGACATGAAAACGACGCGATGCGCGAAAGGAGCGAGTCGGCGCCATTTTTAATACGTAGATCTATATTGCGGCCATTTCCGCCGTTTTAACATGTCAACCCGTTTGCGGTAGAAATTATGGATAGTTTACAGCCGACACGTCGCACCGCGTACTTGGCGCGAGTATTTACGAGTTTGCTTCACGACATAAATAATATTAGAATTCATTGCTCTGCACATAATTAGCGAAGTGGAATTTATTCACTCACTGCAACTATTATCTGACGGCATACGTGGGCATTGATTGATAGATGTGAAACTAACTATCAATAATGTAATCGTCTCAAATCAAACATAACTTTAACCGTTTTGACAATCTGTCATTAGACGCATTTTAAAAATAAAAAACGATAATAAATACAAGTTTAAAGTACAAATAAATACAAATTTTTGCTTTAAGTTAAAAAGGAAAGAGAAACAAAAATAAAAAAAAGCCGTTACATCGAATTGTTCTAACTCATCTGAGTACGATAAAAATTTTCTTGATAAATACAAGACTTCTTCTCACATCTTCGATAATTTATGACTCACATCGGATTCCAGGATAAATAAATTTTGTTTATAATTTTATATGTTGTAATTTTTTACATTCGATACAGAAAGAACGGATTTGCTGCAGTAAAAATTTAGCTAGATGCAGATCTGAAAATAATTTTGTTTGGATCATCAAAATAATTATGTAGGACACTCAAACTGGTTGCTAGAATGTTAAAACTTTTAGCATCGTCATTAACGCTTAAACGTTTCACATAATTATTTTGATGGTCCAACAAAATTATTTTTAGATCCGTATCTGTATCTAATTTTTAGATACCTGAATTCTAAATTCCGCAACCATAGCGGCTGAGCGCGTTCAGCTGTACGGATCGATACTGAGAAAGATGAATATAGCGTTCGCATGCGCGGTATTACGGAAGGATAACGCCCGTGGGACGGCGATAAAAAATCGTGCGGGCGCTGCAATCAACACTAATTGTATTTACGATTACATAGCCGTATTACCGATGTAATTACGATAGCCGCGCGCGCGGATCTCGCCGCGCGCTCGTCCCGCGCGCCCCGCGAATCGTACCGTAATATCTCGCGAGTTACCGTTATGTTCGATGCATCTATTATCTCGCGATCGACGTGCGAAATCATTTCATTCCGCCCCGACTGCAAATTATTCTGGGATTGATTGACGGGCGCTTTCAATAAATTTTCACCCCGCGAATCATCCTCCCGTTGCGCGACCGCAATGAACCGAAATAAAAATAAATAATATTATTAACAAGTATCGCTCGTCCATTTACATTTACCGAAATCGCAGTTATTTTTTGATTTTTATTATTTGTTAAGTATTTTGCGCTTAACTTATTATTCAATCGTGTTTTAAAGTTCACAATCGCCGCAATTGCATTGCAACATTGTGGCAAGATCGGCGTTTTATTGCTTTCTACAATTTCTATAATGTATATCGTAGTATTATATTTATAATATATTTTTTATTATTATAGTTTTTAAAAAATATATAAGTATAATTTAAAAAATTTATATGAACTTTCTAAGTCATTCTAGAGTGAAAGTAGATCGCGTCAACGAGACTATCTCTATAAAAAAGCAAAGCGAGAGATGTCGATGATGTAAAAGTAACGTCATTTATTACTGAACTCAGAACTGACTAAAGCATGATGGTAATCAGTGTTGCTATTTGAATTCAAACGCATGTGATCGAGGGTTAAACGTGATCCGAGTCCGCGAGTGTACGGGGCGAGCGTTTAGCACTTGACCTTCGATTATCGTCCTGTCCTTTCTAATATCCCCCACCGAGGGAAGCTCGCGCGCACAAACGTCTGACGTGTCGCGGCTTTAGAAAGCGGCGCCGAGTCGCAAAAATCCGTCTTTTATCCGTCGTCCTGGCTCTTTTAACCCTTTTGCATCATGATCGCGCGCCGGTTTCTACCGTGAACGGGCGGACACCTCCCACGTTACCGCGAGTATATACCACCGTTGTGTTATGCTGTTGTTGTTGTTCACTCGCTTATTAACCGTACTCGCGACCGACAGACTGCCATTCGCGTAGGTAGGCATATCGCGTTGCCACAGCGTCAACTTTCACGAACGATCTTTGTTTCTACATTGATTTTTCCCTCTTTCTTTCTCTCTTTTTCTCATGCATAAACACATTAATTTTTTCTTATTAATTAATAATAAACTTGATATATCACGCGATATTTAGTATAGTAATTTAAGTGATAAATTCAAATAAAACATTGTTGCGAGACGTGTTGCAGAGAATTTTGAAGTTCTGTTTAATTATACGCGAGACGTTGTTTAAAAATCGACGCGTTTTGCGGACCGAACGAAGAACCGAAAAATAGCTTTGAACTTCGAATCATTTTTCCTACCGAAATTCCGATATCATATGTATACAGCCGCGAGCCACGCGTTAATCAATGCTCTGCCGTATCTTCCATAATGTCAAAAAATACCAGAGATTCCACGGGCTCTCGAGATACATTACGCACGTATATAAACGACTCATCCCGCAGTAATCTATTTTCCCGTTTTGAATCTCGATGTTCGCAGCGATATCCGTTCGTACAATCGGGACGAAGTGCACGAGATATTTCTGAGAGATGCATCGGCGCGTCTTTGACAAATTAAACGTTATTGATGGGCATGGATAACGAAACTTCAATTTTTCTTCAGTTACGAGCCACATTAATTGTACGAACGTTTCACGCGAAAGGAAAGGTTGCAGGAAGAAACGAATCTCGTTTATGAGACAACGTTTCGTCGCGAAGGGTGAACGCTCGCGGGATAATATTTACAGGTGGCCTGGGATATAACGGTGGGTCGTCGTAACATCTGTCGTAAAAGCACAGTGTCGACTTTAGATCTGGAATCTAGATGCATTACGATCGTGCGACGCGGTTATAAAGAAGAGCAGTTTTCATGTTTTTCAACGGTACGCCTATGGGTCGTTGATCAATTTAAAAGGAAGCGAAGCACGTGATCACGTCCTCTCTCATCTAGCCTCCTCCTTGCTCTCTCTCTTTCTCTCTCTCGTTCTCTTTCTTCCTCTCTCCTTTGGAAGGAAGAGAGTGGACCAATCTGGTTCTATCCTAACCGACTTTCGAAGTTTCCGACTGAAATCGCTACGGCGGCTACACTAAAAATCACAGTGCCGCCGTTATTGATCGATAAATCGTTGAGAGAATTGATCTCTCTCTTCTCGAATGAAGACCTGATTACCTTACGATTTGCGAACGAATTGCGAGCCGATATCTCGCCGGTAATCTCGCTTTCGGTCTGTAATTGAAATCTAATTTATGTTACGATGAATTAAAGCACGAGCGATCTTAATCGCGGTACATTCCTTCGGTATGTTGTGTCGCCGGCGATCTAATGCGACGGGAGTTATGGGCTTTATATGAAATCGTAGCGCGTTCGTCGGAAGAATCCGTTGCGTCGTAAACACGTAATAACGACAGGAATTTCAAAAAACAGCTAGCATAATTAATAAAACCGATCGCGCTTTCTAACGTTTACTTTCGAAAGTCTGTACAATTTATAGGTATATTACGGTATGTGATTGCTATTATGAAAAATTTCCACGTATCCAGTTATTGCGAAGAGATATTTGTCATTCAAGTTCTTATTTTTAGAATTGAAGAAAAAAGTTTACGACATTTATAACAAATTTATATCTCAGTGTGATATAAAATTAAAAGTTTTAGTATAACGGTAATTATAATTTTCTTTTTTCCTTTAAAAAAATTGAAAAAGTTTAAATCTATTTTGAATTTAGTTTCTTCAAATTCTCAAAAATGAGAAAAGAAAAAAACAGTTTAGATCATTGTCGAATTATCTCACAGTAATCGAAAGGAAAACTACTAAGATTCAAATTAATATTGCATTTGTCCGACTTATTTTTCCAAGCGACTCGAATAAACTGATGCAAAATTTTGATATTTTCATCTTTTTTCATTTTCTTTTGAGTTTATCCAAATTTTGAAGCGAAATCGCTTCTTGAATGTTCTCCGAAAAGAAGAATTTTAGAGGCCACTGTTGCAGCTGAGCTCTTCCTCCGACTCATTCGATCTTTGAAAACGCGTCGTCGCGTTTTTGGCAAGTGGCCCCGATACGTGGCTCGATCGATTTAAAGCGAGGCCTGGACGTAGGTCGATGTGTAACTTGCTGCGAGCCGACTTTCAAGCAGGCCAGGCCGGACTCGACGCGCGCACGAGGCCTACGGCTAGCATGACGGGAACCAGAATGCTTCGTTCCATCATCAACCGGAGGAGAGGAGACTCCGCGGAGAGTCCCGTGGCTCGAGTCGAAGAAGCGAGTCAAGCCCGGAGCCCGGGTCTCAAGCTGAGAGGCGGCTGAATTCCACACTCTCTATACCTTTTATATTGCCTTTGACTATGCGAGGAGCCGTTGGCTACGAGCCGCGCGTGAGTTCGCGCAACTTGCGCGGCCGGCAGGAGAGTAGCGGTTCTAAAGCGGACTTCCCTCGCGAGCGAGGGAACGTTTACGGGCTGTCTGTATCTTTGAAACGGCGACAGGCGTGGCATGCGGCACTTGAAAACGAACGACTCTCAACTAAAGCTTGGAGAATTAATTTTATAACGGAAACTCTTATAATAGTAGTGTAATAGATGTTAGTCGGACATTTTCTCGTTCTTGAAACAAGAGATTTATTTAATCATTCGCGTCAATGCGGTGTCTCAATCAAATCAAGAATCGAAACAATGAGTTATCGAAATACCATATTGCCACAGAACTCTGACACAGAAAATAGACGCTTGACAACGGCCATTTTGTAACTTAATTACGTATGGACGCAACGGCTATCGATAAGGCAACACCCAGGAGCCATTGTCGAATACCCGCATACATGTACGTACACCGAGGATCCATCGTTACCCCCTCAGGTAAACGGATCCTCGGAATTATTTATGGTCTTCTCTAGTCCCCGGGCTCTTCCTCCCGTGAGAATTTTAACGCGCGGCAGTAAGGACTCGAAGGAGAGACGGCTCGAAGAGAGAACGGCGCCGTGGATCTATTTCCGACATTAATCGCGCGACCTGCGATATACGTCGCCGATTAGAAAGCACAGCTTGTCTTCTCTCATCGTTCTCCTCCTTCTATTCTTTGATCTGAAATGATAATTCATTAAACGAAAACTGAAATTTGGCTACAATTTTCTTCACGAGAGATTGATTACGGGAGGTAAGTTGTTAACGAAAACTCGTTCTTGTTTTCCACGAAAGGTATATTACAGATTATATTATGAATAATATTATCATTACTGTAGAGAAAGAAAGTAGAAAGAAAGAGAGAAAGAGAGACAGTACATAGTACGCGTTTCAATTCTTCTGAATGTATAATCTATTTAATTCTGTTATTTCTTACAAGAATTATATATATATATATATATATATATATTTAACTATATTCACATATACTACATTACATATTAAAAAAACACAAATTTCTTATATAATAATGTAGTATATGTGAATATAGTTAAATGTAAGAATTAATTAGTACAATTATTAAATGATTATTATATAATTAATACGTCAATTTTTATACCAGATTCTTTAAAAATAAACGTAGATAAAATAAAAATTATAGTATTATTATAGTATTAAAAATTTGTAATATAAAATATAAAGAATTAAATTTAATAAAAAAAATAGTTGAGTTTCTGTTATGTTCAATTGAAATTCAAATGTATTGTTTAAATTTGTTCTTTAATTATGCCACGGCAACATTTAAGCGTGAAATATAACTATAAACATAAACTATCGTTATTGCGACACATTACTTAAAATATATATAAATTGAGTTAATGCTGTAATTTTTAGTAAAATAAGCAGAATAATTTTAGTTATATAAAACTATTCGGATATATATTTGGTACAAGACATTACTTTTTTGCCAATTTGTTATCAAATAATTTTCCGTAACTTCTTAAAGACATTTTGTAATTTTTGGAATGTTTGATGAAATGTTTGCTTCTATTTTTATGATCTTCTGTAGCTTTGTAATTGCTATTATTTAGTTTATAAATAATTTTGAACGCCTTAAAATATCGAGCGTATGTAATCTTGGAATCTGGAACTGGCTCACTAGCTGTAACTCGGTCATTTAGATAAAGATATGCAAAGCGTCAATTAATTTCACTATCTCTGAGATACGTGGGTAGTAACGCCACGAAGAAACAATAAATCATTTTCGCGAACTGATACGTAACTAGTAGATACATAGAATCTAGTTTTGTGTGGATTGTATAATATACACATTATCTTATATAAGTGAAATTAAAAACGTGAAATATTGATATCCAAGGATCATTCACAGGGTTAATTATATTTGATAAAGATTTTATTGTATATTTATATTTAGTATATTTAGTATTTTCTTTTGAATAAAAATATTAATATGTCTATGTTAATGATCATTCAAAATTGATTCCCTTATTTTAATGAGAGAACATGACCTGGCGTTGACGAAGTTAACACGATTCCATCTACGAAGCTCTATGAAGCGATCGTTTCTCTGATTTACTGTCCGTTTATTGTTAGCGCATCCATATTACGTTTCTTAAACTTGTCACACAGCTTGGCTAAGTCCAGCACGTCTCCCCAAGAAAATACATTCTAATTTTCATTGGACTCAGGGTGCACACGTCGCGACCTTCGGATCCGCGAAATTATTTACGACCGTTCCTAGTTTCTACTCTCAACGCGAACGACGTAGATTGTTAAATCGTGAATGCGAAGAAAAGGAAGCTTGTGAAGGAGGAGAGGAGAGGAGAGACGAGGAGGAGACTCGCGGAGACGAAGAGGGGGGAGAAGATGAAGAGGAAGACTAGGAAGAGAAAGATCGCGAGAAGTCAAAGAGGAAGATCTACCCGAGGCAGGATAAGGAAGGAAAGGGTGGGGAAAAAGAGTGAAAGAAGAGTCTCGGTGAAGAAGGGAGAAAGAGAGAGACGAGAGAACCGAAAGAGTCCCGGAATGCCTTTTCGAATTTCTCGCCAAGTGGCCATCACTTCGAAGCGCCGGTCCCAGCCATTCGAGTCAGCCAGCCAGCCAGCCAGCCGAAGTCAAACGAAATCACACGGATTTACATATTATGATTTACATCCCTGTCCTCTGCCTCTTCTACTCTTCCTTCTCTCGCCTCTTGCCACCGCGCCCTCCGTCGCCGCCGCCGTTACCGCCGCCGCCCTCTTGTCTCGCTCCTGCTAACACATCTCTTTTGTCTCTTCTTCATGTTTTGTTCGAGCATCCTCTTCTTCTTCTCCTTCCTCTTTTAGTATAAATTAGAAAAATACCGCTTTACTAGTCTCAGTTTTGTCAAGTTTCCCTCTTCCACGTTGGTGTTATTCGCGTCATGCAACGATCGTCTCACATTGCTTTCTCGAACACGGAACTGTAATTCTTGTAATGTCGTGGATGGCCGAAGGAGTAATGTTTTACACAATTTAACTCCTTTACTAAAATATCAGTTCGAAAAAGATATCCATTTTCTAAGTATTGGAGGATTCATAATTTTGATTTATTATATCTATTATATATTTTATATATATATATATATATATATATATATAATTATTAATGTTTAACTATTGTTGAGAATTATTAGCGTAAATAGAAGATTTAAAAAATTTTCGTAATCTTAATGCAATTCTTGGACGCAGTTCATCGATAAAAAAGTACAAGATATCAAATTACTCATTTAGGATTATTTTTCTAGAAATGATCTCTCAGCAGTCAGAGTAGTAAAATAAACGAGCCAATCATTCGAAGTAAAGATACATTCATAGTTCACTCATAACGGATTTTTGCTTCGTAAATGTGAAATATGTATTACCGTTATTGAATACCGCACGCGGCTAATCATTTCCGGTTTTCCAGTAATGCCCCGATCATTAAGTTTAACTTCCAAAATTTATTCCGGTTACATTTTATACATTGCCATATTGCGACGTTATGATAACGAAAGTTATGAATCTTATGAAAAGAAATTAAATTGAAATTAACTTAATTTTATCTTTCTTATTAAATTTAAACTAAAAGTAAAACTCTTACGACTTCAGAATTAAATCTGTTAAATTCCTAAGGAATGACTAGATCATTGTCTCATCAAATTTTTTAATTATTATGACTTTTATAATTTGACTCTTATAATTTGGAGTTTTCCTGGGCGGCTCTCTTCGATTTTGTTCCGCGAACCGTTGAAAATTTCCGGACGATCGCGAAAACCACGAGCGTAATCGACCGTAATGCCCCCGAACAGCTTTATACATTTGTCCTCGTATTCTATTACGCGGTCCGAGGCGAGAACCAGTTTGCATCTGACCTACTGCGCTGACACGAGATGGAAAGTGGTAATTGCGATCCGCTCTCCGCGGCAAAATTGCAACTTATCGCGATTAACTCATATCGTCGTCATAGCGCGGTCCCGTTTCACGGATTAGTTGTAATTGGAAAAGGAACCTCCTGGCCGTTGTGACAAACGATCCTCAGTCGAATCGGCCGTATGGCGAAAATTTACTACCGATGTGTAACGATAACGATATAGAACGCCCATACTAACCAACGCGGGAAAAGCGAGGTCACGAAATTTATGAGTCTATTCTTACCAAGGATCTAAATTGCGATCTATAGAGAGTTGCTTGAGAAAATGCTTGGCGGAAATTTAATTGACGAGCATTTTCGTTTCGCCTCGCATTTTTGCAAAGTCAACTTCTCGCACCAGAAAGGTTCTCGTGCAAACTTTTTGCAAAGGAATAAAATAATTTTATATCGAAAATGTTATAAACAATATTACAACTTAAGAACGATTTAGAATAAAGCGCATTTTTTTATGCTATATTTGTAAGTATAATGATAAAAATTATTCTTCTTTATTTTGCGGGAAATTTCACATAAAGATGATCCTATAAAATTTTCTAGGCATATACATGGACTTTTTTAATTCGTTTTAATTTTTAGCATGAAAAAATTAGATCTTGAGTCTAAAAATTAGATCTTGAATTTTGACATAATAAAGTTAGTAAATATTCATCGCAAGAATTTCTAAAATGTTCCACGAAATATCTGAAACGAGTCTTTTCAAGTCGATCGATGCGATTTTTACATCGCGATCAAGAATCCACGTCTTGCAAAAATGTTTGAATTTAAGAACAAACTGGTAGAAAATAGCGACGCGTTTTTGCGCGATTTAGACAAGAGAATTATCAGTATAGAAAGCTAGAGGAATGAAAAGCAAGTAATGACACAAATAGAGACTACGCGTTTCAAGGCAGCCATTTGTAAAATCATAAACTTGTCCTGAGATAAGGATATATCATGGAAACTTTTTAACTTCTTAATCGTGCACGCGATTGGCAAAATATGCCGGTAGGCACGTGCTAGAACGTGTTTTGAAGCATGACGCTAAATACATCCGCTCTATTACATCACAAAGTCGTTCAATTATTAGGAGAAGATAAATATTTCGATTACATACAATTATAAATGTAATATGTCTAATTTTCTACTTATTAATTCCAGAATTATACCGTGAAATTCATTTAATTTAGATGCAATTTTACATATTAATTTCGTGAATATTAATAATTATCACATAATTTGGAGTTTTACAAAATGTAGGAGAAGTTTTCTTGAAAGCAAAGCCATGAAAGAGATTTGCTCGACGGTTCGCATTTACTTTTCACATAGAACACTGTCTTTCTATTTGTATTATTATATTGAGTATAATTTAGAAATTACATGACGATTTATGCAATCATACCGTGGGATATCATTAATTTTTCAATCAGTATAGAATTTTTCTGAAATTTCTTTTTTCAATAACATCGAGATAAATCCATAAGCATTCTTGGCAGTATCCGGAAGTTCGCACCTGGAATTCGTAGAATTCGCAGGATACCGATAGTTGTGACGGTAAAATTCGCGAGTTGGGACACGCACTACGTCGGGAACTCGCCACCGCAGAGAGTACGACAGTCACGTAAATGGCGGCGCATGAATCATGCATAGTTCAACGGAAACTATAAATAAATTCGCGGTCGGCGAGATGCGTGTGCGTGTGAAGGATCGCCGCGGCGACTGAATAACATATCTTGAAATCGACGGAATGAAGCGGAGGCGCGTGCGACGTGAATATTCGCGCCCGTCGTGATAAATGAGAAAGCGGAAGTGAGAGGGGACAAGTATTTATGTTGCTGTGAGGCAGTCGATCTTGAAATTCGGTCGATTGGCGGAGAGAAGCTGGAGAATGTTATCAAATATGTGTCGTGTATATTGCGAATGTGATTAATTGTCAACATAAGGTATCTATTATTATTTGAATTGTTACGAAAAAAACAAGCGATGAAACAAAGCAATTATACATTATATTATTATAAAAAAGACAATTAACAAAAAATACATATGTGATGTTCATAGGTACGTCTTCTAGGATAATGTATGTTTTTAAAGAGAAAAGTTACTGTAAGTTAAATAGCTGTTATTTTATAACAAATAAGTAGAATAAAATGAATTAAACACTATTTCGTAGAAGAAATGTGTTATTTTTATTAATGCATAATGCAAAAAGAACATTTGTAAACTCGTAAAATTTAACGTTATAAAGAAACTAAACATTTGGTTGGTTACACGGCAGTGATATATTTAGAAAATCTCGACATGGATGGCCATTGTTACAAAGTGTATTTAATGTATAGTGTATTTAAAATGTATTTAAAAAATTTTCAATTATTATGCAAGTTCAGATAATTATTATTTCAAAAACATACTGATGAAATAATCATTATTTCGAAAACATACATTACTGATCTACGCAACCAGTCGAATTGTGATGATTTTTTAAATATGTATTTCATTTAAGTTCATATATGGTTATTCTTTATTATTCTTTATTATGTCAATAAAAATAATTCTTCTATGCTGTGCAGTGTTTAATTTACGTCAGTTTGTTTACTCAAGATGGCAGTTATTTGATATCGATTTTCCGAATGTCAAATTCCACGCGTTCTAATTAGCGGAACAATTTCAACGATATTCTCGAGAAGCGAGATAAAACGGAATGCGGAAGGTTCGGAAATTAGCGCGCGACAAGTAAAAATTCATCTCGGATGATAAATCGTGATGCGCGACTCGCGACTCGCTACGCATCGCGTGGAGCTTCTCGCGCAAGTCAGGCGTACGCAGCCAGTCGTATGCATAAAATGTGGTAAATGCCTGTACGTCGCTTTCCACCGTGCCGAAGCCGAGCGTTTCGAAGCATGCGGATGCGCGTTAGGGCTTCCTCTTTTTTTCACCGCCTCTTTTTATTTAATCCACCTCTTTATAGGTACCGAAGGAGTTTCGCCGCAGTTTGCGATAAAACGCTACTATCCAACTCTTGTTTCCCTCGATTATTCTCGAATCACTATTACATTTTTCCTTACAATGGAACACTTGGGATTATCGACACATTCGATATACAACGACGGTGTAATGTCTCTAAAAAAAAAAAGTGAATTTAAATACACACGTGCATCTATATGTTTAATATTTTTTGTTCCGATAGAGATTAAAAAGATTCTGAATATAATAACATAGATATGAATTCTAACAAAATATACACGGAAAGAACGATTTTGCTGAAAGATCTAAAATTTTAACTGGATACAAATCGGAAAAGTAATTTCGTTGAACTATCAAAATAATTATGTAGAACGGTCAAACCAGTTGCTAGAATATCGAAGTTTTTCGCAGCATTGCTCATTATTTTTAATCCAACAAAATTACTTTTTGATCTATACCCAGCAAAATTTTAAATTCCTCAGCAAAGTCATTCTTTCCGTGTATGAATATCGCACTATTTGGAAGCATTTAAAAGTAAATTATTTACTCCTCTCTTTCGAGAACCGACTCGATCGCACGAAATGCGAACTTCTCGCGAGGCTCAGGCAGGGTCGGGACACGTGCCGGGACGCGGTTACAAATATCAGACTGGCTACCCACGTTATTGGAGACGCAGAAAATCGAGGAATGCCGTGTATTATCGCACAACCCACAGCCTCCTGCTGAGCGCGAGAATCGTATGCGTAAATCGATATACAGAGTGTCCCAAAGAAGGCGTACATCAGTAGCCTTTGATTCATCGTCTGATCCGATTCGATCCGGTTTTGATTTAAAAAAAATCATCCTCGCTTATTGCTGTTAAATTTGGATGAGGCGCATTGAGTAAATACATTTTACATACATGGTAACAATCGATTATTGAAATTAAAAAGCTGTCATTTTATAACAAACAGCCAGAATGAAATAAATTAAACATTACATTATAGGAAAATTAGCCTTTATTAAATTTTATTAATGAATAGCGCAAAAAGAAAGAATATATTTATGAATTTGTAAAAAACTAAGATAGATCAAAGTTTGATTAACTTTCCTACATAATTTGAAGCGAATTTGAATTATTATTACAATTTAATTTACGGTATTAAATTAGATTAAATAATTGATATATCTATTATCCATTGCTACGTTCCATGTGTATAATGAATTGAATTATTAGCAACAGCAAGGAACAATGGAAATATATCTTGATGAAATTTCTTCGAGAAATTTTCTTTAGCGGCGCAAGTCATCTGTGAAAAAGTTTGTAGACGCATATGTACAGATATGCACGTACATATGCGAACATTATAAGAGTGTAGTTACGAAATTTTCAGTCGGGTCTATAATTGCGTTTTGAAATTTACGAGAGTGGCGTGTATCTGTCAGAGCGATGACCTTCGGTATTCGTGCGAAGTATTAAATCACTTTACTTGCAACGATGTAGGTTTCTACATGTGTTCATGTTGTAATCCGAATACGCACAAAAATCATACATTTTTAATAAAAAACGCGCGTTAAATTTCGAGATAAATTTATAATCGATCGAACAGTTTCTCTTGTAAAGTAATAACGATAATTTTTCGTAAGACGTTTATTGCTTTCTGCAGATATCTTTAACTCTATTCGCGTGGGATATCCTAGACTTAGAATTTTTATTAAATTTACAGAGTAAAACTTGTTTATTGATCGCATAAATTGTTTCACAGTTAAAGGAGAACTTTTACACTTATTTTCATCAAAAAAGTATATAGAATTCTTATAAATCTTTATTTAATTATAAATTATCAAAGAGAATAATGAAATTGAGACGTAATGTCATTGAGATATAATGGGATGGATAAAATACACTTCGTGCAAATAATTACGTTAAGAATCACGCGAGTAAGAGTTAAGAATAGCACTCACTTTACTGAATCTTTTTAATCTTTAACTAATCATACATGATGGCTCTATCTATTTTGAACGCGACGAGTAAATATATCGACTTAAAAGAATAATAATATAAAATAAGTATTTTCTTCCTTCAGCAATAAATCTAACGAGATTAATTACTTGCTAGTAGCTGAAACAACTACATAGATATTAGTTGAATCTAAATTAATTTAAAAACGCCATTAAATTCTAATTTAATGATTGCTGCAGGGAGACGAGAGTAATACGATCGTATCGATTCCCCACTAACTAATTATCCTAGTCGAGCGTATGTAATTGAGAGAATCGCATCTGTTCGTTTCACGTTACATGCGGTGCGAAGAGCGAACTCGTTCCAGAAAGAAATCAAAGGATAAACGCGAATCGAATCTCTGGCGCGCGACTCGTTGCGAAATTTCGGAACGCGTGAAACCCGAAAGGCCTTTACAGGCGTCGTGTCGGGCTTTTTACATAAGAATTGCGCGCGGCGAGTCGAATGGCTATGTGTCGGGAGAGAAGAAAAAAAAATAAGCCACCCTCGTTTCCGGCGGAGTAAATCAAAGGAGAAAATAACTTACGGCCGAGGTGGACGGGGAGGAGAGGGACGCGACAATGCGATAATAAACAAGGGATAATTTAGCGTGCGTTCGTGGTACCGAGGTCGAAATACGTGGATAAATGGGCGCGTGCGAATAAGCGAATTTCTCCGACGACCGCGACGAGTCCTTTCCGATCGATTGCCATACGTTGCGAAAGAGGCGGCCGATGACGTCACGAATGTGAGGCGATATATCCTCGAATGTATCCCGTGCTATTTTTGTATCCCACTGACATTTCCGAATGGTGCCGAATGTGAGAAAGGCACGCCTAAAAAATGTAAATCCCTCTAGATTTAGGTATATTTCGCATGGCAACGTGGTTTCGTATAAGTAAGATCAAAAGAGACTGATCATTTTTTTTTCCTACATCGTATTTTATATTTTTAGCAAATAAATCTGAAGAGAAAGAAAAGTTTAAGCGATAAATTTTAATATTTTATGGACGGAATGTACCAAATTTGCCGACAAACGAAAGCAACACAAATTTCTGTTCTTTTTTTCTTTTGTATTTTAGTTGTATTTGCGCACTTTTGGAATCTTTAACATCAGTATTAACTGTATGTAAATTCTATTGGTGTTAATAATGTGTTTTAGCGCCTTACTACCAAGATAACTAATAAAATTGGATCCGCTTTCTTACGAATAGATTGCACGAAATACTAGCGATAGACTCAAGACACATCTTCACGACCACTTCGAATATATAAAGATACAGAAACGTTTCAAAATTATCATTTGAAACCCAAAAATTTGTTGAGGTTTTGAAAGTGTCTGAACGTTTTGAATATTTTAAAAGTATATGTTTTCTCTTATAAAACTTTACATTATTATTTCAATCTGCCTTCTATTTTATATACACAGGTGACAATTTTATTTTTAAGAATTTTAAACAACAAATATATTTTAAACATTTAATAACAAACAACAAATATATTTTAAACATTTCACAAATATATTGAAGCATTTTAAAGGAAAGATTTTCTAGATATTTAAGACTTTCAAGAGTTTCAAAAGATTCAAAACTTTTGCAACTTTTCAAGATGTTAAACTTCCGATTTCGAATAATATTCGAATCTGGCAATTCGAATCTTTATACAATGAAACTGTTCGAGAACTTTCAAAAGAGGGATTCGAGCGTTCATTACAACACAAAGCGAGCGTTGCGGCGCGTCAAAACGCAGTTTATGATTCACGATGCGATAATAAACAATGAATTTAACTTCTCGCCCGCACAAAAGCGGCGAACGGATGCGCGCCGCGCGTGAAAAAATGACGCCTCGTACGTCACAAATTTTTCTGATAAGCAGCGCGCGGCCGCGGACCCGCAGCCTCCGCACCCCGTTACCTCTTCTCGCCCTTACCCTCCTTTCTCTTCCCTTTGCGGAACGTGTTCTACGCGCCTGCACGCTCATATACGCATATAACGTGCCTACACTCCGGACTGTCGCACAAGAGTTGCTCGACCGGCGCATTCTTTTTCTTCTCCCTTCTCTCTGGCCTTCTTTCTCTTTCTTTCTCATTCTTCACATCTCTCGAGCGGGCTCCATTTCCAGCGCGGTCAGGTTCGCGCTCGGACCCCGGCTTCTCGCTTGTAACGCGTACGCGCGTGTCATATTTTCTACACAATCAGTTTGGCGCGACTCTTCGACTTCAAATTCCTAGAACGATTCCAATTTCTTCGCTCAGTCTTCCTCTGTTACAATCTAGGTCCACTTAGCAAGGATCTCCTGACCTCACGAATATTTCGCTAGTGTTAGTTGCACGGCTTGTATCATCGAGTATCCTTTTAACCGCGCATCTTTTTCAGTCAACTTAAAAACGAATTTTTTTTATTTAATAGAACCGAAAGAAGTCGTTCATCACATTTTTTCACATTGCATTTATTTGTGCTTTGTTAATAATAAGTATTTCATAGCACTTTTTGCACTTATTATCAGAATTTGCGCTTTCTCTTTTTTCAACACAAATATGTATTTCATCTCTGTTTTAAGTGCAACAATTTTTGAGGATTTCAAGTAACACGAACAAATCAAGTATCATTTAATTTAATTTAATAGAAATTTCTTTATGCGAAAAACTCGCTTTTGAAGCCGGCCCTGAATACCTCCGGCGCAGTCTCCGGCGCCAGGACCCCTTTCCTCCCCTGTAACATGTAGCGAGTGTCATATCCCACGTAACTGAAGCTCACGGCCCTCACAAGAGATACACATACCATAAGCCACGCCGCTCGCTACGTATAATTGACTCGCGACTTTCTCCCTGGGAAGCATGATATCAAGAGGGCCACCCGGCAATAGGACTGCGATCGAACAGCGTGGCTGCCACCGTGTCATGCCGCAAGAATTTATCGGGTCGTTCTTGCTCGATCATCTTGGATCGATACCAAATACGCAGTTCGACGATTTAGCGAGTATTCGCGTTTCTCGATTCGCCGATATTAAAATAGCATATCTCTAAAATGAGATATTTTCCTTCATTGGCATCCTTCGAACTTTGATCTGTGAAAGGAACTCTATCAATTCATGTATAATAAAAACGGCATTCGCGATATTGAGAATTCTTAATATGTAAGCTTAACATGTACGTTCCTGTTTAACCAGAAATACACGCGGCATCTCAAGAATCGTATATTTTAACGGCTATAAATGTTTGAAGAATTACAAATTTTTTTTGTAACATTTTTTAGTAGATATCACATCTTGAAATAAGTTGCAAATTAAATTCCTGGAAATATTAAAATGCGTGGATTCGTAAAAGGTATAGAAACGGAAATTGTGTGCAGAAATGTCAAAAATCATTGGGCGCAATATTATTTATTGTTATGCTAACTCAACGGGGATGGGACATTTACAGTGACAATTTATAACTCGCTGGATGCTGTATAAATAGCTCATGCGAAGTATTAATAAAATATTGCATTAATAAAAAAAGGATACCCCATTCGTCGCGCGGCGGACTCGTCTTGCTGGATCATCGTCGACTTTTACGTAAAAGGTCCCAATAACTCTCAGTTCTCGTAAGAACGTGACGTGTCTCCTCTCCTCCCTCTCTCCCTCTGTTCTGCCTGCTGTTCTGCCCTTCCCCCTTTCTCAACATCTACTCGTCAGATCGTCGTCAATTACGGTTAAACTCGTTACAATCTCATTATACTCGCGCGTATCTCCTTATCTCCGCGGAAGTTCACCCCCGGACGAGGGTACCGACGTGCCAGTACGAGATTTTATACGTGTGTAGTGCACGCGTGCGCGCGCGCTACACACACACAGAGAGAGAGAGAGAGAGAGAGAGAGAGAGAGAGAGCGAGAGAGAGGAGAGAGAGAGGAGAGAGAGAGTTATACATGCAAACGCGCGCGCAGGCGCAGGTACAAAAAAATGCGTGCGTACACACGTGCAGGTATACGCGTACATATCGACGAGAATGTTTCCGTTAAAAAATGAGCCCGTGCCGGTGCCACACGGCCGTAACACGGCACGTAAAGTCAGTGGCGTAACCGGTAGCATCGGCGGTCTTCTTTCAATTAATAACGTGATCATAGGTTGTTAGAGGTTCCTTCGCCAGACAATCCCCACCTTCCCCTTCCTTCTTCTCACCGCACTTCCTCGTCCAGCAGCATCCCTCGTGTTCTCTCCCTCCCTCTCTCTCTCTCTCTCTCTCTCTCTCTCTCTCTCTCTCTCTCT
>JANQDE010000005.1:473693-485370 GCA_037157785.1 Cephalotes varians | reverse complement strand
AGAGAGAGAGAGAGAGAGAGAGAGAGAGAGAAGGGAAGAGAGATCGCACAACACGCGAACTAACTGCGGCCGAAGCCAGGATCTCGAATGATCGAGTAAATTTCGGTGCCGCTCTCAGTTCTCCATGCGGTGATTTCAACGCCGACGCAGGAAATGTCGCCCTCGATATCGCGAACGGAGGCGCTATCCTAAGTTGAATTCCGTAAACTCAAGATTAAGCACTTTTCATATACGAATCTTTATATACTAATTGTAAGACAAAATTAATTGCTTTTTCATTATATGTACATTTCTTTTGTGAGTTTTGTCGGCTTAGATTGTAATCAATAGACTAATCAATAAAAATTTTTCATCAAGACAATTAGGATTAATGATTTCAAACTGAGAGAAAAAAAAACAAACAAGAAAAAGACGAGTAACATTGACAATAAGATCAAGGTTGCATTATATCCTGACATTTTACATTAACTAATTCTAAATTAGTGAATTATTACGCCTTTCTTGAAGTCGTGCATAAAAAAAATCTAGATGGAGAAAGAAAATAAATTAATCATTGCAAGCGCCGTTGATGCAAAATTGGAAATGTTGTTTTACAATGGACCAAAAGTTTGTAATAAATAAATTAATCTCTATAAATTAAAGTAAGAAATTTAAATGAACTATCGCTACTTTGAAATCTATATGTTTGTTTAATAATTTGTATACAATATAATAAATGTTTGCTTAACGAATAATATAGAACAAATAAAAAAGATAATAACTTTATTACCTATGATAAATATATAAAAAATAAATATTATTTGTTATAACTTATTATAAATATATTAAATATATTATTTTTAATATAAATTGTACGGTATGTGTATGTGTGTAAATTTATAATATGATCAATATAATTTAACATGAGAAACAAAATTTGAATAAAAAGTGCAGGATACTATATTGGTAATTTTTCTTACTGAACGATATGAAACTTTCGCACAAAATGATTGATATCTCTGAACGATTGATTTTTTTTCAATGACGTTTAAAAATCAGTTACAAAATTAAGAATCGACAGAATACAATCAATCGAAGAAAATCGCGAAGACCGTAAGAAAGCGCGTTACTTATGGGGCCTGCCTGAGATAAGTGTCGGTTCGCTTAACATGGGCATCATGCATGGGTGGCGGACCGTTCGTGCAACAATCCGCGCCGTTATCGCACCATTACGAGATAAGGCCAATCTTACGGATCGTGTGAACTATGTCGGGAAGTTAAGATACGTCGCGGCCATTTAACACGGGACTGTCGATAGCCGCTATTAATGAGGATACAGCGAGGCCCACCTATAATTATCGACGACGACGTGGTGGACCCGCTTCGACAGACTTTGCATAAATTTACCTCGTCGAACAGCGTCAGTATACCTCGCTCTGCGTGAATACATTAGGCGAACGAGGCCCAGGCTCCACTTCGTTATCGATATCTCTTATCGCGTCGATTTTTGGCAGCAACGATGGTTCATAATAATCATCGTTTTAACATCGGATTTGTGTTGCGGAAGATACTCATTTGTCTTAAAAAAAACATCCCAGCGATGAATAAACTATTCGTATTATTTGGCCATTATCTGCGAACATTTATGGAAAATAAATAAAATTTTTGTAGAAAAAAATTCTTATTTGTTAGGGCAATTATATGTATATTAGAAACTGTAAAATTTCTGAGTTTTTTTATTTTGTTATAGACAATAATAATTTATCTTTCACATTATAAAGTCATTCTCTTGTACTTTACTGAAAGTCGTAGGATTGCGTAACTTTAATAATTCTAATAACTCTAATAACACGCGAATGATATCGGTCACCGGTCGAAATCGCCTACGCGATATGCGTCGATCATACATAAGTTGCGTAAGTACATTCATCCGAGCGGAGATCGGCGCATCTGGGTTACACGGCGATTTATGGCGGCGGTAGGCACGGGGGATCGCGACTATTTATTCTCGCTTAATCCGCCACTCGGCTCTTCAGGTTCGGGCTCCGAGGGTCCCGACTTTTGTTTCGTCATCCCGAAATGTTGTTTCATCGGCGACGACGATATAGGCGCGCCTAGACATCTGAGAGCAATAATCGATGGTAACCACTCCATCAATGACAGGGGGGGGTTCGACTAATTACTGGGAAGACGGATGCGCGCCTTCGTGGATCGCTCGTTATATAAAAGCTCCCTACCTGAGAAATGTCCGCGTATTTATTCGTCGGTTCGGGTTATGTGTACACAAGGATTACCACGGCCGAGGTTACCTACGTCGAGTGGTCGTAAAGGAAAAACAATTTGCACCTCTCTTCCGTGAAAGAGATGACTCACGCGAGAAAATATTTTAATCGAGTTCATCGATTCCGCAACTATTCGCGTGCACGCCGATAGATATATTGAGACATGTTTATCAATTACGTAAAAATATCGGGATTAAAATCTCTGGTGTTCAAACTGCCCGAACTATTGATATCCTCATTTATGAATTTACACGATGCAGTACGCACGATGTGTGTGTATGTGTCAAAAGTTATTTAAATACTTTTACTATATAATTTGTATTAAACATATATCTTTTATATATATATATATATATATATTTGCGTATATATTTTGTTGTACGAATTTTTTTTAGTTTTTTAATTTTTAGTAAACATCAGGTACAACTTTATTTGCACGATTGTACTTAACAAGCGACGATCTTTATTTATTGTTACGTTATCTATATCGAGAATTATCAGTGATTCTCTTCGTTGTTTTAAAATTTAAAGCGCGTACGAGTACGAATGACACGTAGAGAATTGACACGGTTCGTACATGGAAACGTTTAGCGTGGTTAAATACATACAGCAATTGATTTATCACTTCGATACTGTTATTCCCGTATTATGCTTTTCCAATAGCTTACCGTTCCTCTCGCTGTTTTCGATATACTACCGGCTGCTGGTAGTCACATAAACCTTGGAGCTGCTGACGTGACTGAGAATTTAATGAAATGAGACATGCACGAGCGGGATCGAAAAACTAACTTTCTCACGAGTCTTCGCATGCATACCGTGACTTCGGCTCCGCAACGGCCTTCGTACGTTCCCTTCGGCTTTACACATAATTACGTCCCCGGCGTTAGCCAAATCGTCGCGAATTCTCGTATCGAATATATGGCTCTCGACATATTTTAAAATTAAGTTCTTACATTTTTCTTTTGCATTCGATTTGTACAGTTGTTACATACAGTTGTTACATAAATCTCGAGTGTATCAGAAAACGCCCAGGATACCGAGAATGAAGTTTAATGTCTTGAGACATTGCTGGTTAAGCAATATAATCATATTTTGATTAGAGATAAAATCAAGATAGAATAAACGTACTCAACTGAAAATTTCTTTTTCGTCACATATTACGCTCTTCACACTCTTAACTCGAAAATAATTGGCAAATGAACATTTATTGTTAGAACGTAAAAAGTTTCAAACATTAGAAAAATAGTTACGGTTCGTAAACCATAAATTATTATGTATTTTATTATATTGTAACAACAAAACCTATAATAATTATGCAATAAAATTTAATAATTAATAATTGTATGTAATAATTTATAATTAATACTATATGTGTATTAAAATCTAGAATTCCTGTTCTGTGTGATTTATAATTCTCAATCTCGCTTCGATTTCTATTCGAATAAACGATTCGCATCGAAAATGTTTTATTTTGACAAATATCCACTATCTCGACATATCACGAATGATTAATTAATTGTTAATCGCGGAACTTAATCTTTTGCAGGTTAATAACTATCACTAATAGAGAATAATTGCATTTAATGTCTTAAATGATTATAAATGAATGTTAAATTTAACTTCGCTCACATATCAAATTTCGGTAAGTTAATTTTAAATGTGTAACACTGACGTTTAAGTCAATATTATAATATAAGAAAATTATTATCCAGTATTATTTTCAAGATATACAATTATGTCGTAAAAATAATATTGTAATTTGTAATTCTTAATTGCAATATATTTTTTTAACTTGCTAAATCTTAAATCCCATTTTTACGTGCGCGCAATTGTTTACATGACAAACGTTTTTCTCTCATCTCGATTTAATTATAAAATTTAAAAATTATTAATATAATTTTGTATCGCGAGCTGTAAACTTTATTTGAATTTCTCAGCTGAATCATAATTACGAATGTGAATGAATATTAAACTGACTTTCTAGATCTAGCAAACCGTTTTTAATTTATAAGATTAAATCGTATCGCATCTTAAGACTAATTTCCGTTGAATTCTTCAGCAAAAACGCAAACTATCTATGATATTTATCTTTTTTGGTATATATCTATGATAGAAATTAATACATCAAGGAGAAATTAATATCTTTTTGTTTTTTCCCGTGATGTTGTATTGCGTCAAAGTTTTAATTATAAGCGACTGAGAATTTTTATCATGAGATAATCGATCTTGCGAGAGCGACCCAGATGCTTTGATTCAGAACACGAGACTTTCCCAGAGTAATGTTTCCCGAACATTCTTCTCCGTCTGACAGTACCGTCGGTACCGTCGAGTCATTGACAACTCAATCCCATCGGATCGACCGATGACCCCAGCCGAGTCACTTCTAATCGTCATACCTTTTTCTTGCGGCAGGTACGCGTGACTGTGCTGGACAAGAACGACGTGGCACCGACGTGGGGCCCGGGACCGTGGAAATTCAATATCTCCGAAGAGGCGCCGCCCAATACCGTCATCACGGTGCTCGAGGCCCACGATCCGGATACCATCGGTACTCTGACTTACACCCTGGTGTCGAATCATCATCGTCCCGACGATCGCGGCATGTTCGAGGCAGACAACGAGACGCAGGGCCAATTTAATCTGCATCCGACCACCGGTCAGCTGAGCCTCGCCGAATCTCTCGACAGGGAGACGAAGGAGAGATACGTGCTCAAGGTGCGCGCCGACGACGGCCTGCAACATCAGGACATTGTGCTTCACATACAGGTGAGAGTGTGAGACTTGAGCGAAGTGGCGTGTTAAGAGATATATTTCTTGTAGAAAATAAATTACGTAAAAAATATATATTCCTCCTTACAACATTATGTTGTAAAGCTGAATCACAATGACGTTATAATATGTATTACTATAAAAAATTGACATAACCAATTATACTTTAATCATATTAATGAAAATTACAATATATATATAAATTTGCTTTGTCATTATTTATTTTATAGAACATACCTTTTTTGCAACAACACATTAGTTATCGTTTCGATTACTCAATATTATTATATGTGTATCGAATTCTATTATGTTGATGAATTAGGAAAATCGTGAGTAAATTTGTTTATGAAAACATGTATCTATGTCGTTGAAATTTAATTTGTCATTGAAGCAGAATAGTAAATACGCTCATTTTGTTTCGATATTATCATTCTTTTGACGATGGAATTGTAGAAATAATTTGCAAATTTAATAAATCTTCAGCGATTAATACTCTTAACAGGAAGCTTTGTTGTCCATATTATAATTGATAAATTTATTATGTTTTACAATATATGGCGTCAGATTTTTTTTCAGATTTTTATATCGATAATAATATTGTAATTTCTTATATTGCTTACATTGATTACTTTCTTATATACCGGTTGATTTAAAATCACAGCCCATCTTTGGTAGAATCTCATTCCCGCGGTGTCGATCGTCGCTTCGACCTCTTTCGCGAAAGCAAAATAAATAACTAAACCAGCGTAAGATTAGGAATACGAAGCGGCCACTGTTTCTGAAAGCATTGTAAAATATCGAAAATGGCATTTGTGGCTATTGGCAGAGGAGGAGAGACGAACTGTGATCCACCAGAACGAAGAGCGGGCGATTGTTCCCGAGTATCGGAATGCTCGGTGCGAGCGAGGGGTCAAGTCGATAATGCATTAGACACGTCCCCATGCCGAAAGGTCGCCGACAACTTCCTACTATAACTGTAACCTATTGCTTCATATCGACGATTCTCCTAGTGGTTAAATAATAACCCGGTACTCGTGATGGAATTCGGTCGTCGTACCAACGAACTCGACGACGTTCGCTAATTTCGTCTCGCTCGAAAGATTGCGCGAGTAACGAATCGTCCTGCAGGATGAAAGATCGAAAGAGAGAGAGAGAAAGAGAAACTAAATAACTACAGCGATGAATTAATTTATGGATGTACTTATACGGGATATCGTTATTGCCACGAGATCAATTACCGGTCAATTTAAAGGTAATCAATCTCTAACGGAATCGAGCCAGGCAACACGACACGGTGTAGTAAAATTTGCCCAATCTAGGAGAAGAAATTTGTTCTATTTAATAGCATAGAAATATTTTTTTATTTTATAATTGGATATTCAATCTAAATGCATTATCATGGGAAATTCAATTGAGAAATTTAATTCAGAAGAATATGCGTACGAAAGAGAACTTCTTATTCAGAACAGGATATGAAAGTAAATCGATTTTTTGCAATCTGAGAAAAATGTAGCGACGCCGCTTTAAACCGACGACGAAACTCGACGTAAATTAAAAATTAGTCGTGCTACATGCCAGACTGTTTCGTAGGGCGTGGTAAAGGGTCGCGGATGGATCTGATATTTTTCAATTAATAGCCGGTAATCAGGCGAAAACGCCAGCGGGTCGAGAAAAGTCGGAGTGTACGGTTATAATGCCGTACGCATAAGTCAGCGCTGTCTATCGTAACGAGCGATCTCGAGCAGAACAATGTTGCACTATTGCGTACCCGCGCAGACATCACTCGGAAGATAAATCTACGATCGCCTGGCGACCCGCCATACGGATTGCTCACACATTCGCTCTGTATGTGTATGCAACAATGGCACACCCGTTCCTCGCCTTAGTGAAAAAGATCGAATTCATTGCGTGATTGCGAAATGCCGTAAAAAAAATTGACCCGTGCACGGATCGGTTGCATCAGAATATTAGAACAACAGAATACGAGAGAGAGAGAGAGAGAGAGAGAGAGAGAGAGAGAGAGAAGTATGATAAATCGTGCAATTATCGTAAAAAAACTCGAGATTTCGATCAAAATTTCTGGTCAGTGAGACTATGGGATAAATTTAATCTTTAAATACTCGTTTGGCATCTACCTCCATATATTCGATATACCTCGAATCGATATATTGACAAATTCGTCTATTTTTTTATTAATATAAATGTAGAAAAAAATCAATTTTTATTAATCTTATGCATTTTAAGAAAATCAAAAAATATGTATTTTAGAATATTTTATTGAAATATTACCTCTTCCCTCTAGTATTATAAATACTTTATTTTTAGTTAGTCGAAAAGTATCCACCCCCTTAATTTCTACGAGCGCGCTATTGCGAACTGTGCTTAGCAAAGTGTACGCGTATTCCGCCTTATAATTTATTATGCGATCAGAAGATCGATTATGTGTTTTGAAATGGAGTGAAAATTATGAAAGTGAATAAATTTATTAGATTTTGACAAATGAAATCGTAGATACTCTAGTAAATTTCCTCACTTTTGTAATTTTCACCTCGTTTCAAGATAATCGACTCCCTGGTCAAAATGATTCGTGGCGATAAAAAACGTGAGTCGGCTCAGGATCTGGCCGTTTAATAAAGCTCAAAGAGGGATCCCAGCCAGCAGCATGAGCTGACTGGACCGCGCTGGGATTTCATCACGGAAGACAATCACAAAAATTATCCTTATGATGTGTAATGGCTGAAATTTTTTTAAAAACTTCGCTTTACCCACCGCGTCTGCTAAAAGTAGAAGGAGAGAGAAAAAGAGAAAGAGAGAGAGAGAAAGAGAGAGAGAGAATGTCAGATCCAGTCATAGCTCGACAGTTTCGGAGCTCCATGAAAGGGGGCCGCTCTCTATTGGCTGACTGTTGCGGAGGCCCCTTCTGATCTCTAGTCCCCTTGTCCTATACTGTTCCCTCTACTTCTCTCCGCCTCTTTTCCTATTCCGTGTTCTCCTCGCTAACCTTACCATTTCTTCCTCGATCGATCTTCCTGAATCTCTTGCAGAATTTCTTCTTTTTTTTACTTCGATTCCCCTTCCGTTTTTCTCTTCTCATCAAATCGTTCTCACTCGAAGAAGTCAACTCGTAGATGAATGAGATATGATACAATAAAATGGCGACACTATCAGAAGAATATATATTAAATTAGAATATTTCCTTATTCCGAAAATATAATTATTTAAAAAATATTTTATTTAGAAACGAAAATTTGAACCAAGTTTCTAAAAGTTTTTTGTACCTATCACTTTGTTACATTTATGAACTGAATGAATGATCAATATTGTAATATGATATAATCAAGACATGTCACATTTATTTATATATAAAATATAATTGATTTAAGAAGTTCTCTCGAGTTAATTCTCAATCGTAAACCAATTAAATAAATAGAAATAAGCAGTGCATAATGTTCATAAAAAAATTCATTTGTTTATTATGTAAGTGGAATCATATAACAATTATTCAATAAGATTTTGCGAAATTGATTGATACTTGCTCGAGATTTAAAGTGTATTTGTTATTTTTTTCTTTGCGATAATATTCAAATATTATCTCAAGCAGACTAATTGTAAAATTGTTAGTATGACGTTTATCATGTGCGAAAGAAATCGATTGCGTTTTCTCTGCAATTTCCGTGCATTATAAATAGTAATCTACTTTTTTATTATGATTATATATAATCTCACACACACGTGTGCGCGCGCGCGCCACACACACACACACACACACACACACACACACACATTTATCAATATCGACAAGATAGACAATATCGGCAAGAACTCGTATTGTCGCTCACGAACTATATATGTGCCTCGGTCACGGAATCTGGGCTCCGTCTGGTATCCTCTGTCGTCTCTTGGTTCTTCACCAGGACTCAAAGCATCTCTTGCCCAACCTCTTTCAACCGGTCTTTTTTTTTCTTCGTCTTCTCCCTCCTTCTCGCTGGCTCCTCGTCATCTACTGTCGTCTTGGGACACCATCACTTTTTGCAAACGTCTCCGAGCCCTCCTTAATCAAACCGTGCCCACTTCATTCTAGCATCGCGCGTCCGTTCCCGCGGAAAACTTGGAAATGATTCGAGCACGCTCGAGTTCTACCTTTAGGGAGATGTATCAATCTAGTATTATCTTGTAATCACATTTATTTTCTATGCGCGAGATATTAATAATGTTATTAATAACGTTAAAATTAATTGGTTTAATTAGACAATAAATCTTATCAATTTTTAAGCAATTAAGCAATTTGTGAGTTTTTGACTAATGTTTCAGTAGGAAGCTTCATATAAATTTTCTTGAAAAGAAAATATAATATTTATTTATTAGTACAATTTTTTAATATTATTTTTAAATAAGTAAAGATATCATATTTATATTTATATAAAATATTTATATAAAATAGATTATTATTAATATTAATTAAAACAAGAAATGATAAAAAGAGGAAATTCGACATGAAGATTGAATTATTGTTGTTTGAAACTTTAAAATCATGAATCTCATAATATTTCATTTCTATTAATTATTTTTTATTATAACTTTGAAGTATCTATTATTGGCGCGAAAAAATAATGGATAATGTTTGTAATTCAGAATTACGTATGTTAATTTAAACGTTACAAATAACAGATGGATTTGTTTGTTTTCAAGTTTAAATACAAATGTTTAGTATTATATACTTTTTCACTAAATCTCTCTATAGCGATAGAAATTATCTCACAAAATGGAATATAATTAATACATTATTAAATAGCGCCGACACGGCGTGAATTGATGATTGTAGAATTATTGCAGAAAAATTTGTGTATATGCATTTCTTTTTTAACAAAAAATATAGTCGCGAAAATCGGTGAAAAAATATTAAAGGGAGCGTTACATGCGATGAAAATGGTGTTTACCAGCGCTATTTATTCTCGCCCTTGATCGAGAGAGGGCCGTCTTTTTCCGTCGCACATTTCACCGCTGCCACGACGATCGATCACAATGAGCGCATTGTTACATGGATAAATAGCCTGCGGGGCCTTGAGAATGTTTTCTCGCGCCAGGACTACCGATGCGCGAGGGAGCGAGGTATAATAATTCGAAGGCGAATGAAGTGAGCGCAGCACGGCGCGAATATTTCCGGTGGCGGTGGTGTTTATCCAAGAATGACGTCGAGTGCGCGCCATTCGAGCCGATTTTATTCTCTGAGTGTTTATTTTAAGATCGCGCGTACTCGGCTTCCGGGTCTATTAAGAAGCGCGAGGGACACGAGAGGTACGCGCGGTAAAATCCTTTCTGCCGCTTTTATTAAACGCGAGGGATGAAAGGCGCGCGCGGGGACGCGCGTAATGAAAGCAACTCACTGTGTCCTTTGAAATGGCTTTGAAGAAAAAAAGTTCTCGCGGAGGAATTCTCGGAAGGAAAGTGGGCACACCTAACTCTTAGAATGGCATTTAAACATTAGATAAAAGATTTTCGTCGAAACGTACGAGAAAGAAGAATAACATCTTTTATCGCAATATTTTTAAAAAAATTATTTGAATCTTTGTATATACGTTTAACAAAAAGTTAAAATAATATTTTTTGTTACAATATTTTTAATAAATTATTTTTTACGCAGTAAGAAAATTTAAAGAAAATTATGAATGGAAATACTGATAGATATCTCTAGTTTTATCAACACCTACACATAGATAGATATATTTTTTCTACAAATATTTATTTTTTTTACTTATATTCATTTACATGGCAATGTAGACAATCTGCATGGCAAAGATCCTAAAGGCAAACGTAACTGTAATACGCCATGCCTCACATCGTTATATCATGCTAATAGAGAATCTCGAAAACCGCTGTTCACAGGTCACCGACACCAACGACAACGCGCCGACCTTCCAGAGCACGGCCTATTCGTTCGACGTTCCGGAGAACGTGCCAAGGGGCAGCCGTGTCGGTCAGATCGTCGCGACGGATGCCGACGCCGAGGGGCCCAACAGCCATCTGAGCTACGTGCTCATCTCCGACTGGGCGAACGACGTATTCTCGCTAAATCCAAGTACCGGGGTGTTCACGCTCACCGCGAGTCTTGACTATGAGCAGGTTGGTACTGAAAAGGTGTCCACACGTCATGACGCCCGATAATAAAGAACTCCGTCAATTAAGTCAACGGCGTGACAATCGTGATTCTGTATTGAGATTCTTATTTATACTGACAGAAAATTTTGAATTTCGCACGAGTTGTCACTCTGCGATTATGAATAGTTTACTGAATCCGGAATTTTTCAACAAATCAGTTTTGGCAGTTGGTCTTTGGCGGAGTAATGCAAATGAAATTATTATTATTAGCAGGGTTGGGAAGTAACTCGTTACTTGTAACGAAGTTACAGTTAGAGTTACTTTTTTTGGTAACTGTAACTTAACTTCATTACTTTTTTTCTACTTATAACTGTAACTTAACTTAGTTACATTTTTTTAGTAACTGGTAACTAATTTAAGAGTTACTTTTATAGTTACTTTATATGTTTCAAATTTATTTGTCAATTATACGTTGCGTTCGGAAACTGTACCCTTTATGTTTTACGTTATCTTTGTTTAACATTCGGTGTGATCAATAAGAATAAAATGAT
>JANQDE010000005.1:438178-473405 GCA_037157785.1 Cephalotes varians | reverse complement strand
TTGTTCTGTTATGATAGAAAAGTAACTGAAAAGTAACGAATCGTTACTTTTTGAGTAACTGTAACTGTAACGAGTTACTGTTTAGAGTTGGTAACTTGTAACGGTAACTAGTTACTTTTTGAAAGAAAAAACTGTAACTGGTTACTTTTACAAAGTAACTTTCCCAACCCTGATTATTAGTGACAATTATGAGCGAATCAGACGACCATCGCTTCGAGACTTCAACTCTTCCAAACTACTCCTTATTTATTAAAAAAAAACATTTAAATTTTTATGATCTTTCTCTCGTGATTACAAATAGTTTATAAGAGAAATTTTACAACGTATTGATTTATTTTCAAATCTTCGTCTTGACATCACGGACATATCAAAGTCTTTCGACGACGAAACACTTCTTCTTTGATTTTTCAGCGATTCTCTTTCTACGTATAACCGTGACTTGTCCGTTCTCCATTTATTATTCCACGTAAAAAGGCGCTATTAAATGATCGCAATCATAACCCAGAGCATGCTCATGAACTGGAACGATAACGCCGGATGATTCTGAAGCCATATGTTTACATATCGCTATAGATATGTCCATCATAACGGTCGCTGGATGCGAAGGGGTTAACGGCGGTCCGTCGGAATGAAATTCCATTCGGATCAGTCTCTTGAAACTGAAATACGCACGCGTATAACGTTAAGACGTCGGATGCTTCGGGCAACGATTATAACCATGAACACGCCTCTACATTCAAGAATCTGAGCGCACCTATTATATTACCCGGAGCGGAGGGCAACGCTAGAATTTAGGGTTTAACGCTATAACAGTCGGATAGATCGATGAACAGAGAGTCTTTAATGGCGGTCTCTCCGGTGCTACATTTCTGAGACAAGCCATATTTAGCCATATTTTCGGGAACGTACGCTTTGTGGACTGTAGCGTAACCATTAGCGTAACCAAAGTTCTAAAATTCAACGCGAGAAAACTTGCGATCTCCTAAAAAAGACGAAAGGGAGAATATTTGCGAACATATATTTTAAATAATTGTTTAAAATAATTGTTCCTTTCTGTTAAAGAAAAAATGTCCATTCTTCAGATGAAAATTATCAAGCACTTATTTACTAGTAAAAAAAATTATAGTTCTTTATTCATGCAAAAAATATCGTTATTCAAAACTGTTCTCTCTGCTCCCGTCAGCTATCGCAAAATTGCCTATACGTATACCTAGTACAAATATGTACATAAAATATTAATTTTTAGCAATGTATTGTATAAAAAAGTAATTAAAAAAATTTCTTTCTCTGTATATTTATGCGTGCTTCAATTGTTCATTTTGTAAGTTTAAGTCGACATTTTTTATAATTTCTGTTCTTTTGAATTTTCTCTCTTTATTTAGTTTTATCTCCTGTAAAATATACGTTGACATTCTACTTCGTCTTAGTCGTTAATGGCGACATTAATACAATGCAATAATACGATTAATGCTTATTTTTGCCAAACGTTAGCTACGCCACTGTTTGCGCTTTGCGATAGATCGGATGTATGTTGATGCAGCTTCTATCAAGAAGAAAACGAAAGAAGAAAAAAGAAAAAATAAACGAGAAATACGGGATAAGAAGAGCTTATAGAACCCTTCATCAATGCCTTTCCAGATACACGCCAATGTCATTATAGAGCCATGAAATACGCGTGTAGGCGCGTGTGCGAAACACATCGGAAACAAAGAAATAGCATGGTGTCGAAACTAATATTTTAGTCTTTGTAAAACGGTTAAATACGGTTCTTAAAGGTATCTATTACAGAAAGATTTATTAAAAGGACGAAAGTTAATTCTCTTGCAATTTCTGTGTACTGCACGCAATCTTTTAATTCTATCTCAAAAAAGGAATTAGCTATTAAAGCTCTCAAAAAAATTCTCAAATAAGATTTGAACACTTTTTTTATTTGAGGAATTTTAAATGAAAATTTTTTTTATTCGCCATTTTCAGGCTAACTATAATGTGCTTTTTAAAAACATTCAAAGTAATTTCGTATATCTGTGTATTGATAAAAGTTATTGATAAAAAAATTAATTTAACTCACATGTCAATAATTTATATGTCAATAAATTATTATTACTATAATGTATAAATCTGTTAGAAATAATATAAATTCTTTTAGTTTCTGAATAATTTCTGAAACATGTAGTGGATCAATCAGAGATTGTCTAATGGAATTGAAACTCTTACTTAAGGAATTCTGTTATCTACTTTCACAACTTTTCATTTATAAATTTGTTAAGTATCGGCAATATTAAAGCTAAATTAAAGCTAAAACACAGAAATTATGTATACTAATATACTTCTTTATTTAGCAAAACTTAATCTTATAGCTTTTCATCCTCTTCTAAATTTCAATTTTTTGTAAAACATTAAGAGAAAGAATAAAAATATAGTAAAAATTAAATTTATAAAATTGCGAAATCTTATGATGTTAAAGATCATGAAAAATCTTTTATTCTTAATCGCTTGTAACTCAAAGAAACTTTGATGAATGTTACAAAAACTTTTAATACCATTTAAATATTCTTAATTAATACAAAATTTACTCTTGCGTAATTATATAAATTTTTTAAGTGATATATTAAATTTAAAAATATTTTTATTATACATTCTTTATATTCATTTGTATTAATTAAATCATATGTATTTAATTAAATCTAAACTCGTTTCGCTACTTTGCGTTATCTATAGGTGCAGCACTATATCCTCGTCGTGGAAGCGACGGATGGTGGTGTGCCGGTGCTATCGTCGACCGTGACGGTGTACTGCAACGTTGTTGATTTAAATGACAACGCACCCATCTTCGAAACTGGACCGCACGCGGCCGACATTGTGGAGAACGCAACTGTCGGCACGCCCGTGCTCACCGTAACCGCCCAAGATCTAGATTCCGGCGACAATGGCAGAATCATCTACGCCGTCGCCGGCGGCGACGAGGATGGTGACTTTGGGGTGGCCCACAACGGCACCCTTTTCACACGGCGAGCTCTTGATCGCGAGCGGAAGTCGGTCTACAATTTAGTGCTGAGCGCCACTGACAGTCCACTACCGCCGGCGCGGCCGTTGTCCTCCACAGTACAAGTTAGTGAATCCAAAGATCCGAAAAATTTTTTAAATAATTTTCTATGTAAAATTTTCTTGTATATAGGGAATTTTAAAAAACTTTTAAGTTTATGTTCATGTGCGTGCTTCCATTTTTACGCGATTGTTTATTCAAGTCGCGTGACTACCGATAGCACGATTCTATATTAAAAAATATTAGCCTGAAAGAAAAGTTTCGGGTAGATCATCGGTAATATACGCACTTGTTAAAAATATTAGAAGGCTAAAGCATTAAGTATATATACATTCTCTTGAGAATACTTAAATTTTTCATGACATTCAATAAAAAAATCTAAAATATTTGTATGCACGGTGAAAAATTAAAGTCGTGTTGACAATTATTTCTTTCTTCTTTGAGTTTTGAAACAACGTACGTTACAGTTCGTTCAAATGACACAGGTGACGGTGGTGCTGCTGGACGTAAATGACATGTCGCCAGAATTCATATCGCCCACAAAAATATCAATAATTGAGAATGCACCGAGCAACACGGTAGTGATGGCGATAAAAGCCATCGATCGGGATGAGGGTCGAAACGGTTATGTCGAGTATTCACTAAGGGATGACGATAATCTGCCGTTCACCCTTGGTCCAGTGGACGGGTTGCTACGTGTTTCCGGATCATTGGACCGTGAACAAAAATCCAACTATACTCTGGAGGTTATTGCCAAAGATCGTGGCGACCCGCCGAGATCATCAATGACTATCGTCTCTGTCACGGTGCTCGATGAAAACGACAACTCACCGGTGTTCGATCCTAAGCAGTACTTCGCCACCATTGCTGAGAACGCCAGTATCGGTGCCAGTGTGCTCCAAGTCAGTGAGATTACGATTAACTTCAATGCTAAAAAGAAGAAATAAGATTTCTTCAAATTGTTTTAAATTTTTCGTCTAAGTAAATTTAAAGTTTACACAGACAGAATTTCCATTTCTAAAATTGATTGATAAAATAATCCAAAAGAATTCAAATAGAATCCAAAAAGGATATTTATTACAATTTCTATAAAATGTTAGACAAGATAATCAATGTCAAAATAATAAAAGATAAAAATCTCTCTCTTTTTTTCTCTCAATATGCTTAAATTATAAATCATCGTTTTTTCATTGCTTCGGTTTCAGGTTTCGGCAATGGATCGCGATGAGGGTGCAAACGGCAGAGTGCGGTACAGCATCGCGATGGGGGATGACAATCGGGATTTCACGATCTCAGAGGATGGTGGTGTAATCCGGGTGGCGAAGAACCTGAACTTTGAGCGTAAACCTCGGTACCATCTGAAGATCCGTAGTGAGGATTGCGCGGCGGAAGTCGGAAAGGCATCGCGTAGCGACACGGCCCAGATTACCATCACCGTGCTTGACATCAACGATAATGCGCCGGTCTTCCTCGATTCGCCCTATCTGGCGCACGTTATGGAAAATATGGTGCCGCCGGGTGGCGGTTTTGTGATACAGGTAATATTATAGAGAAGCGTTCGAAGTATTCCGAGTGTTCGAATATCGAATAAAAGTTTCTCTGTTGAATCAATCCAATTGTTCAAGTTAATAAAAGATAGATATTTATAATTCTAAAATAATAATTAAAAAATTTTTAAGATTTTAATTGCAACTAAATAATTAATTTGAAATTTCCTTCCCAAATTGTACGCGCGAATTGAACACATTTTGGTAAATTAATGTTTTATATATCTGCTAAAAGGTTAAGGCGTACGATGCGGATACTCCGCCGTACAACGATCAAGTGAGATACTTCCTCAAGGAGGGTGACACGGATTTATTCCGTATAAACGCGAGTACTGGCGATATATCGCTTCTTCGTCCGTTGGATAGAGAGATGGTATCGGAATACACACTTACTCTAGTTGCTATGGATACTGGTAAGTTATTCAACATCTATTAACCGTCCTATTAAACGTAAAACGTTCTAGCAATATTGCAGTAACATTGCAAAACACACACACACACACATTCTAATTATATTTCAGCAACGTTACGACATTCTAGCTACATTCATATTATATTGCAGCAATGTTGCAATATTCCAGTTATATCGTAGGAATGTTGCAATATTGTACTAGAATGTCTTGTGTTGCGACTTAGTCATATAAGTATAATGTCCTAGTTAACAATTAACGAAGATATGATAATTTGTCGGAATGTTTCGTAACAAGAATCGTTTATTGAAAAAGCTATACTTATTCCCTAATTACAATATTTGTAACTATGTATATGTGACAATTTTATTAAAATAGACAATTATAACCGGGGAGCATCATTTTACATTGAATCGATAGTATATTAAAAATATTTAGAATTAATGAAAATTAAAATAAATCGAAATTAATTTGATATAATTGAAAAAAAAATTGCTATACATATATAAAATACATTTTCGTGACTTTGATAATAAATATATTGAATTAACATATGGAACTACTAAAATGCAAAATATTATATTACATACGAAATGTTTATGTGTTTTGCGCATTAATTTCTATTCGCATGCTAAAAGAAAAGTTTGTTCAATGGCACAAAATTGGTACGAAAAAAGGCTGCGATAGCAAGAATACGCGATACCTTGAGAATTCTTGCTGCAGATGAACTGCTAAATAGGCGTGTATCCCGTACAATGGTCGACATTGAAAGGACAGCCCCTTATTCTCTAGTAGGGATTATTTTTACGATCTATCTCACTGTAACCGGTCTGTAAAACTTGTTGCGAATTAGTGCGAACAAAGAACTCGATTAAACTTGGATCGGTATATCAGTGCAACTAAGATAGTGTGACTGAACAAAAAAAAATAACTATAATTATTGCAATGTAATTTTTGTAATTTGTGGAAAGAAAGATTTTTAAACGTTGGACAATCTTTTCTTCTTAAATCTATTTTTTCTTTTCTTTTCCTTAAAAACCGATATTTATAAATTTATATATAATTTTAATTTAATTTAATTCTTTTTAATTAATATTATTACAATATTAATTAAATCATTATTATTGTATTGCAAATCGGAAGATGCACTTAAGTGTTCTTTTTTGTTATATATTCAAAGAGGTTGGCTATCAATTAACTTTACGATTAGTGCGATTGCTATTATTTCCAGTCATCCTGCACAAGATCAGCTTAAACATTCGCAAAATTATGCCCATAATCGATTCATGCTAATTCTTTATGCAAACCAAATTCTTTATCAAATGATCCGCCGAAGTGTCAATACTATCAATAGCGGAAGTTGATCAAAGAATATAGACGAGAACATAGATGAGAAACGATAGACGATGTACGCGGTGGGTTTAAGTAATGAGCGGTAATGTACAAATTGGATATAAATTTGTGGGTTGTTCGATGAGATTCTTTAAGCGGTGGGCAGTTCCTCCCTCTTCAACCTTCTTTTTTTCCTTGCTTCCTCTTAGAAGCCGGTAGTCCTCTACCAGTCCTCTCTCTCCCCCCCAGTCTTCACCCCTTTCCCGCCCTCCCCTTCTCTCGTCATGCCCCCGGTCGCGGTGGCTCGATGGCCCAATCGGTCCCCAGAGAGGTAGACAAGCCCGTAGAGTTATGACGCGCGATTATGATAATCGGTCTCGAATGCCTTCCTCCCTGTCTATCTCGATGCTGGCACTGTCCTCTCCTCTCTTCTCTCCTTCCTCTGCTGCTCTTCCTCCCTCCAGTTCTCCTGTTCGATCACGAGTCTTAGGCCTCCTTCTCCCTCTCCAACAACTGCTTAATTCCTCACCATCTCACCATTTCGTTCTCTTCCCCCTGTCTTCTCGTTCCACCGTTCGTGAGGCCCCGCGCGCGTTTCAGACTTCACGACCCCTTCTTTTTGTCTGAAGAAAAAGAGAGAGCTATGCATCTCTTTTGGATAGTGCTCGCATTCGCACATTATATTCTACTTTATTCACATACACTGCAGAACGCTGTCACGCGCACTCTCGCATCTCGAGGTATATTTTTGTTTCGCGCGACGCGCATTGTCAGGGCGATTATAAGGTTTTGCGACCCCTTCAGCATCTGCTGTACGTAAACAGGATGTTTTGCTTCTATTGAGAAATACGACTCGATGATTTGTATGTCTGTTTTATCTCTTTATAATTAAAAAAAATACATATGTTAGTCGAATTGGCTAACTGATGCTTCGAGTTATTTCTTAATATTTCTTGATAAAGGCTTGCGAGATGGTGCATACATGCATCTTACTATTTTTTTCGTGATACCTAAAGCTAGCGGTTTCTCTAACAATCTCGATATTTTAGCCGAGTTGAAAATCCCGTTCGGTGAAAATCGGCGTAACAAGTGAGCCTCTTCATTATTGTCATTAGTAAGCAGTAAGCAAATTATGCGATTACTTGTTATGCAAAGTGGGCCATCTCTCTTGGCTCTGAATCCCTGGGAACTCACGTTTATCACGTTATTATGTACCGTAATTGTTATATCGCTGCGTTTCTTTTTTCTTCTTTTTTTCATACATTTCTTCTGTTTTCTTACTTTTACTAATCAAATTATTATTATATTTTCAAATTTTATTGTCTCCTTCTGTCAAATTTTTATTCTGCTAAATTTTTATTAAGATGATCATTAATCTCGGGAGATAAACTAAACATTCGAAGATAATGATTCAATAAAATAATGGCAAAAAAAAATAAAAATTATCTTTAATTATTGACTATAAACACAATTATTCGACTTTTGCAATTTTTTATTTTTTATTGTTATTATCTTGCATGTACAGTGCCGCTTTTTTTAGGAAAATCAAACTTTTTGCTTAGATTAATTCATATTTTTTTATTTATTACTTTTCCTTTTTATTTATTACATTATGTTTTTACAAAGGAGTTATAATACGTGACAAATAAGTCTTTGTAAAGTTTGTCTACCGAGTGATATTTTTTCATATTCTTTGTTAACACCAGAACTATCAAACCAGTCAAAATGACTTTTAAAATTTCATTTAAAATATACTCAAATTTATGACTCTCTATTTCAGAAATTTCCCATGACTTTTATTATCTAAAGAATTTAATTATCAATTTGTCTTCCCTTCTACTCCCCATTTTTCAAAATTATGTGTGCATTATATCTATATATACCGAACCAGTTATTTTGATTTAATTGTCGGTAGTTCTAGTGTTAATTAATACTATAAATTTTATATGTTAATGTACTTCTTTATCATCAAATACATTCCCCAAGCAAATCGAGGAAAAATCTGCAGTCATAAGAAAACGCGAGACTTTTGACGCAATCTGTATATCCAATCTGTATGGGATATTTACCAAGAACATGATAAATACGGTTTCAATCTCAGCTTCTATCTCCTTCTCCCGCTTTCTCTCTTTCTCTCTCTCTCTCTCTCTCTCTGTCTTCCTCTATTTCCTCCTTTCTCTTATCCCTCGACAGGAACTCTCTGTGATTGAACGGTGTACGTCCGTGCAGGCGCGTGGCCCTGGGCTACGCCAACGCTCGTCATGTATGTACATATACATGTGCCGCATATATATCGGTGCGCAATCAGAGAAATCAGTCCCCTCTTCTTCTTACTGGAGAGTAATGATGCGTTTTAGGCGGCGCAATTAAGTTGCGGCGAGATTTTTCCGTGCGCACTAACGTCGTTACTCCTCGTATCCTAATCTGTAAATCATATAAGTGGATAGCACAATGGGTACCGCTGGAGAACGCGTATGTCACGTTTGAATTACCCCCGTGTTTGCCGGCCATTATTTAGCCGCGCGCACTTCCGCGAACAAGAAAAGTCGCTTTTCCTCACAAGTCCAATTATTTTAATGTACTGCTTTTTGATTTTTGAAAGCGGAAAGCATTCCAAGAAAGCATCAATCGAGAATCACTGTAGTCAAGATATGTCAAATTAACTAAATTAGGAAAGTTCAGGAAACGAATTTTCTTCGAGAGATTCAAGAAATTGAATCGATTAGCAAAATTATTGAAAAAGTTTACAGGTATCTAATTCAATTTTTAGTACCCAAATTATCTGAAGATAAATGGATTTGCAATAAATGCAATTATAATTGACTCACATTTAGTAATATAAAATAAATAACAACGCAATAAAATAAACGATATGAATAAGTTTTCGCCCCAAATGATATTTCTTTGTCAATTTGTGACACTGCACTTTTGTTCCGACTAATTTTACAACACTCAAAGAAAAGATTGTAGGAACTATGATTTGCCGATTAAAAGTATATATATTCATGGCGGGCAAGTTCTAAATCACTTTACGGCTTGCGGGCAACACGGGCCCCACAACAATATTTTGTTAAAATTATGGTCCCGCTTTACCTTCTGTTTGGACCGATTTAAACCGTCATAAAGCCGCGAGAGGCTGTAAATTTAGCTGAATAATCGCGCCACTGACCCAACTACGATCGCGAAGCATTACGATTCGTGAGATAGTAATAAGAGCTCAAAAAATAATATTATAAAATAGAAAAAAACCGAGCTAGAGCAACGACATGCATCGGTGCGATGGCGGTTGGCTTTATGGCCGTCCGACGACAACACTATTGAGATTTCACATCGCATTTCTCCGCGTGTTTGCAGGCTCGCCGCCTCTCACCGGATCGGGCATCGTCAGGATCGTCGTTCTCGACGTGAACGATCATAGTCCCGAGTTTGCCCGGCAGGACTACAAGGCCACCGTGGTGGAGAACGCGCCCGCCGGAACGTGGGTCATCAAGCCGTACGCCACAGACAAGGACGAAGGATTCAATGCGAAAATAAGGTAGATATTCCTTGTCGATGTTGCATAATTATAATTGAAAATGTATTCCATTTTAGGAAAGGCATGATATACATGTAAAAAGAAAGTTTATTATATAATTCTTTTCTTTCGATAGAAATTCTTCTATATTTTAAATATAAATATTATTCAGATATATTTTTTTATAATTCACTTTATAATTCACTCATTCTTTCCGTATCGTACTTTTAACTTAAATTAATGTTTAAGTTAATATTAATGATAATTACTAGGGAACTTAATCATTTTAAATAAGAAATTTTCATTAATTTTATCTTCTTTACGCGAAATTTTCCGACAAAAAGTCGAAATTATATAGGGGTTTTTAAATATGCTTACTTTGAGAATCGCTCCGAAATAATCATAGCAAAATAATCTGCATTGATAAAATATGCTGGATTTAATTTTGTTGATAATATATTTAACAATGTTTAAATAATTTTTATTTTTTCGAAATAGCTACAACTTACTTGGAGACAAAGCGGAACAGTTTTCCGCAGATCCTGATACGGGCGAGGTGTTCACCATGTTACCGTTGGACCGCGAGCAGACTGCCGTGTATTACTTGACTCTGGTGGCCAGGGACTCAAGTCCGACGGAGCCGCGTGCCTCCGCTGTCAATCTGACAATTTACGTGACGGATGTGAATGACAACGCGCCTCGCTTTTCCAGTCCCCGATATACGGCCTATGTTCCAAATGCAACTAAACCAGGTAATGAGATGACAGCGATATTAAATTACTAATTACTGATTACTTAAAGAGAAAATTACCATACAGTAGTTTTGCATTTTGCTAATTAGCTATCCACGATCTCAAATGTTGATGCCGATTTATTTTTTGAAGGCGACTTTGTCTTCGGCGCGAAAGCAAGCGACAACGATGACGGCGAGAACTCGCGGATCGTCTACCGGTTGCATGGCAAGGACGCCGATCGGTTCACTATCGATCTCAACAATGGCGTGATCCGTGCTACTCAAGAACTGATTGGCGACCAGACTACCTATCAACTGCAGATACAAGCATCGGACTGCGGTGCCGAACCCCAACACGTCACAGCCGATCTGATGATCCACTTATGGGAGCGACAGCTTTTCCCCAGCTTTCGTTCGAGCGTCAGCACGAGGTTTACGCTGTCTGAGGACGTATCCGAGAACAAGGTGATCACCAAGCTGAGTGCTACTACGCCGAAGAGCGGACCGGCGAGCAATTTGATCTATGACATAGCCGGCGGAAATGTAGGGGATGCTCTGAGAATCGATCCTCACACGGAAGAGGTAAATAAAAGCATCGGACATTTCAATTTTTTTTTATTTACTTAATTCTCTCTCTTTTTCTTATATGGAACTTAGAACTATTTCGAAAATTATTTTTATTACTTTTTAAATATATTGCACGTTATTTTAGTATTACAATTCTTCTTTAGGTTGTAGTTGCCTCTGGCTTTGATTATGAGACGGCTCCGCACTACGAAGCCTGGATTGAAGTTCGCGATTCGGATACGCCCCCGTTGCGAAGCGTTCTCCAACTTCTGGTAAACGTCACGGACGCTAACGATAATGCGCCGATCATGGAGGCAGCCATTTACAACACCACTGTGATGGAGGAGGAGTATCCGCCATTGTTCGTCAGTAAGGTGTTCGCGAAGGATCGCGATTCCGGCAAGAACGGCGAAGTCACTTATCACCTAGTCGACGATTTCTCCGAGACGTTTATCATCGACAGCAATACTGGACAGATTGATACGAATGCCAAGTTGGACCGCGAAGAGGTACGGATAGTCAATTATAATCATAATATCTAATTAATTGATTATAAATTTGAAGCCAATTACAATTATCTCAAACCAATTTATCCTGAAAATATCTCACATGACAATTAATAATGAATATCGGAACTCTTTCAGATTGCGTCTTACGAATTGATTGTGGAAGCCAGAGATAAAGGTTTCCCCCGATTAACCGGCACCGCCACAGTGCTTGTGACCGTTTTGGATAAGAACGACAATCCACCGCATTTCACGCGATTGTTCAGTGTCAACGTGACGGAGAACGTAGAAATTGACACGTTCGTTATACGTATCACCAGCAGTGATCTGGACATTGGTCAAAACGCGAACGTCAGTTATAGCTTCACCGAAAATCCAGGAAAGAAATTTTCCATCGACGCATTAAGCGGAAATGTGACCGTGGCTGGACAGCTTGATAGAGAGGATCAGGACGAGTATCTACTAAAGGTAGAATATTTAATCATGTAATTGACAAAGATTTAAAGATAATATGATGTATTTTTATAAAATTAAAGAAATTGCGTTTGAATTCGCGAAAAATAATGCAAAAATTTTAAAGAAAGTATTGTTAAAGACATAAACAATGAAATTTAAGAAATTCGGACATTTTGTAAATTTAGATGCATTTTTAAAAGAAATGAATTCAATTTTGGATACAAATTAATATCACTTCTTAAAATATATTGCATTTGCGATTTCCTTAAACTTTGCTTTATAAAAATATTTATTTTGCTTGTTATATATTAAAATCAAAATTTCTCTCTTTTTCTTCTATTTTCTTTTCTACTACTTTATTATAGGTCGTAGCGGCGGATGGCGCATGGCGACAAGAAACCGCCCTGACAATCACTATTCAGGATCAAAATGACAATACACCCGAGTTCGACGAGGACACTTATTATTTCCATTTCCCCGAACTTCAGCCGCGGGTGGCATATGTCGGCACGGTAGCAGCTATCGATCGCGATAAACAGGGACCGAATTCCGTTATATCTTACAGCCTGCTGCAACCGTCCGATCTCTTCACTGTTGATCCGGCGACCGGTGACGTCTTCAGCAAGCGTACCCTACGTTACAAGCACACTCATCGATCGTCTTCGCCGGAGAATCTGTACTCGCTGACAGTAGTCGCCACTGATAACGGCAAACCACCGATGTCCTCGAGGGTAGTGGTGCACGTGATTGTGGTAGATGCCAACAACAATGCGCCTCGCTTTGAGCAGAGGTCCTATCTATCGCCAGTGCCGGAACATTATGAAGTAGGCGAGCGCATTATTCAACTGATCGCCCGCGACGACGCCGACTTTGGCGTGAACGCGGAGATCAGTTACTCGTTAGAGAACATGAACGACACCGATGATCTGTTCGCCATTGAGGAGCAATCCGGCTGGATCTACGTGCGCGAGAGTCTCGAAAACATCTCCATCGGTGCAACGTTTCTGCTGAAAGCACGTGCCATCGATAAAGGCGTGCCACCACAGAAGGATGAGATTGACCTGACTCTCGTGATCTCCGGCGAAAATCAATACGCGCCCGTCTTTAACGCCGACAATTACCAGGTCAGAGTGCCTGAAAGCGAGGTGGTCAATGCAACACTTCTGACGGTTCACGCCACCGACAACGATAGCGGGCCTAACGGCATGATCCGTTACAAAATTTCGGTCGGTAACGAGAAGAATCAATTCTACGTGAATTCCATCATCGGCACGGTCATCCTACTCGAACCTTTCGATTACGATCAAGTGCAGGAATATTGGTTGAAAATCACCGCCACAGATCTGGGATTTGAGCCGAAGCAAGTAGTAGCCAATTTAACTATCCATGTCACCGACATCAACGACAATCCTCCGACCTTCAATCAAAGTGTCTATGAAGCGTTTTTGCCAGAAAATTCGCCGCTCGATAGTTTTGTTTATAAGGTATGTTTATCGTGGAATTTTTTAATCTGATTTATATTTTTTTGGCATCTTTGGTTTTTAGCTAAACAAATTATTTGAATCTTAAGCGTAAAAGAAATACAAAGAAATCATTATAAATTTTATATCCAAAAATTTCTTATTTTATTTCTTAAATAAACCAAGTAATGATTTTAAATCTATGTCCTTGCAAATTTACATTTATTTCCAATATATTTTCCAATAAATTGATATGATTATATAAAATTGTATAATTTAATCGATAATTTTTCTCGCAATTCTTTTTACATTTTCTTTACGGAATTCCAGGTAATCGCCCGGGACATTGACTCGCCCAAGTATGCTATAGTGCAGTATGAAATCCTGGGCGGTACCGGCAAGGACTACTTCCGCATTCGCGGGGACACTGGCGAGATTACGTCGGATGCTAGCTTTGATTATGAAGAGGCGAATGAGTACAGTCTTGACATCGTCGCGGCCAATCCGGACTCAAGCCCGCAGATGGTCGGCTTTACGACCGTGGTGGTGCACATCACCGGCGTGAACGAATATTATCCTCGTTTTATTCAACCCGTGTTTCACATGGACGTGTCGGAGAGCGCCGAGGTGGGTACATCAGTTGGTGCGGTTCAGGCGACCGATCAGGATTCAGGCGAAGACGGCCGCGTATACTATCTCTTCGTGGGCTCGTCCAACGACCGCGGCTTTTCGATCGGCTCAGATACTGGCATCATTCGGGTATCGCGCCAGCTCGATCGCGAGACACAGAATCGCGTGGTGCTAACAGTGATGGCGAAGAACGGCGGCGGTATACGCGGCAACGATACCGACGAAGCGCAGGTAATTATTTCCATCCAGGATGGCAATGATCCGCCCGAATTTCTGCAGAACACCTACGACGCCAGCGTGTCGGAGAGCGCTGCCCACGGCACCCGCGTGCTCACGGTCCGCGCGATCGATAAGGACATCAAGCCGCAGAACAATCAGTTCTCGTATTCCATCATCAGTGGCAATCTTGGCCAGGCTTTCAAAGTCGATCCACAGACTGGCGATGTCGAGACGGCGAGGCAATTGGATCGCGAGACCGTGCCCGTGTACGATCTGACGATCGGCGCGATTGACACCGGTTCGCCACCGCAAACTGGCACCGCAATGGTGCACATCGAGCTGCAGGATGTGAATGACAATGGCCCGGTCTTCGATTCGCCGGATGTAATTGGTTACGTCAGTGAGAACGAACCAGCAGGTACCAGCATCATGACCCTGAGCGCGACTGATCCCGATCTGCCGCCCAACGGCGCGCCGTTCACCTATAGATTGATTGGAGGAAAACAGAGCGACATGGTGACCTTGGACAAGCATTCGGGTGTACTGAGAACCACCAGAAGCCTCGATAGAGAAATGATGCCGCAGCTGGATCTCATGGTTGGTATTTAAATTACGTTTAACTGTAATGAAAGTGATTTCAATTGTATCTTATTTATTATCGAAGAGAAGCGATAAAACAGTTAATCCTTAGAAAATTTTAAAATTTCTGCAATTACGCACACAATACTATATTTTTAAAATTTTTATATAATTGATAAAAATCCAGATCAAGAATTCTATAACTTCCAATATTAAAAAAAAAATTTTTAATATAAAAACAATCGTTCAACAAAATTATCGTTTAACTTTATATTTATAAAATTTAGTAATCATTTTTTTCGCTCTGAATCAATGCGTAAAAAATAAAATTTTTTTGACAGAGCTCTTGAAACGCTGTCGAAAGAAACAGAAAATTTCCATGGCATTTTGATTTACATGATAGATAGTATGAGTTTGAGTAAATTTAATAAAAAATATTTTTATGCGCGTAGGTTGAAGTGGAGGACTCGGGTATACCACGAATGAAGAGCGAACATACCATCGTCGTGATTGTCACCGATCAGAACGATAGTCCATCCACGCCGAGATCGGTGCACGTGATCGTGCACTCGTTCAACGGCAAGACACCATTGGGAAAGATCGCCGATGTGCATCCGAACGATCCGGATATCACCGGGGTTTTCTCATGCAAGATTGTTCAAGGCTCGAGTTCGCGTGTGCTCACTATCCCCACTGCCTGCGATTTGCACACCAACAAGATTACATCAGGTACGTTAATCGCGGAACGTCAAATTTCTCGAAATTTACAAGGAATTTTTTCTTCTTTACATTTCTAATTTTTAAAAAGTGACATATTGACTTGTCAAGCCAGCATTTCATAATATTACATCTCGATTAAGATTTATTAGATATATTTCATATTAGATCATAGACATCTATCAACATTGATTTATTCTTAGTAAAATATTATGCAGAATATTTTTTTACTAATACTTCGACTGTGTGGGTACAGGAATAGGCTATTCTTTGAGCGTCTCCGGTAACGATGGACGACATCCAGATGTGATCTCTAAGGTCACCGTCGAGTTTCTGATCTTCTCCAATGCCACGATCGAGAACAGCGTGACTTTGCAAATTTCAAAACTGTCCGCTAATGTTTTTCTCAGTCAATATTACCGGGCTCTCTTGGATCTCTTGCAAGAGAAGATCGGTGTTGGCAATACACTCACCATTTTCAGCATCGGTGAAAACGGACCGGATCTGAACGTTCACTTGACAGCGGAATCTCCGCAAGGTAAGTCAAAAACAGGATATCAAATGGAAATATATATAATTGAATAATATAATTGAATATTTCAATTATACAGATATATACGTCTGTATCAGTGTTACTATTAGTGTTAAATGGATATAGATTATATCACAAGTCAAAAATATTGAAAGATATTTATATGTCATTATTCCAAATACTCCATTGTTACGACAAGTCAAGATGATGTTAACTTGGCGAAGATTTCACTGAATTTCACGTTAATTTAATGTCACTATGATATTGCGTGTTGAGGAAGATATTTATATTTATATCCGGATTTAATTGTACACGTTAAAAAGTAATAATTTTGGCAATATTTTGTTCATTTTCTTCAGGATATTGGACGAGATACGAAGTGACTGATCTGTTAATGCGCAATCGAGACGAAATCCAGACGCTATTCGAAGGTAATTCATTAATTATCGGTTATTCTCCGTGCAAACACATGCCGTGCGAAAATGGGGGCAGCTGCAGCGATCGATTGGCTATATACGACGACGCCAGGATCACCGACAGCCAGGCGCTGATCCTGACATCGCCCAGAGTGCTGCACGAGATGGCCTGTAACTGTCGGGACGGCTTCATCGGTGACAGATGTGAAAGAAGGCAGGATCCGTGTTCTCCGAATCCCTGTTTGTTGGTGAGTACTTATAAAAAAATATTTTGCGGATAAAACACGGAACAAAACTTAATATATATAACATGAAGATATAAAAAAAATATTTCCAATTATTGTTACAAATATATTTATATAATTCTTAGACTTAGTATTTATAATAAATTACAGCTATAATTTATAATGTCAACAAGCGAGCATGAGTCAAATATCTATTTTTGTTAAAGTACATATGACATATACTTTTAAATTATAGAATTTCCTGAATATTTTTCTGTGTGCTTTCTTTGAGACTTTTTTTTCTAGTTTTAGATTCATTATTTGCAATGCTTCTTGAAAATTGATGTGAAGCACAAATTTTGTAAAGCCTCTTCTTTTTTTCTATAGGGAGGACAGTGCCGACGTTTGGGATACGATTTCCAATGCACTTGTCCTATCGATCGTAACGGCAAGCTGTGCGAACTTGAGAGAAGTGATGCGTGTGCTATTAATCCGTGTCGAAATGGCGGATCGTGCAGAAAGAGCCCGGACAGTTTCAGCTTCTTCTGTCTCTGCAGAGCAGGCTACCGAGGAAACCACTGTGAGGCAGTCACCGATTCCTGTCGACCGAATCCTTGTTTGTACGGTGGCTTATGCGTGGGAGAAAAACCTGGGTTCGATCCTTTAAATATAATTTTAAATGGCGTAGTCTTCAAGCAAACCGAATATAACATACTAGCATAGATGCTGTATGTTATATGCATAGCTATAAACTGTTTATATTAAAATAAAATTGTTACATCGCACAGATATCGATGTAGTTGTCCCGAGGGTCGCTACGGCCGACACTGCGAGCGCTCGACCTTTGGTTTCGATGAGTTGTCCTATATGGCATTCCCGACGCTGGACTCCAACACAAATGACATCACCATCGTGTTTGCCACCACGAAACCGAACGCCTTGCTGCTATACAACTACGCACCGCAAATAGGCGGCCGTTCAGACTTCGTCGTGTTGGAGTTGATAGACGGCCGAGTAGTCTTCTCGTATGGCGGTGCTAGAAGTGCGATCACCACCGTCACCATCAAGACAGAGCGGCCGGTGTCGGACGGCGAGTGGCACAAAGTTACCGTCACTAGAAACGGCAAAGTTATCTCGCTCAGCGTATCCACTTGCAGGGAACACGGTGATGTCTGCGACGATTGCAGACCCGGCGATAGTTCCTGCTATGCGAACGAAGTGGGCCGGACTGGGTAAGTGTTCTATTAATTTTTTCAAATGCCCAAATTTTTCTGCATAAAAGAAAATAAAAAATCAATTGAGATCGTAAAACTGAACTAAAAATTGAACTTTTAAGCATTCTAAACGTTCTATTATTAAAATTAATATAACATATCATTTTTGTGGAATTAAAAAATATTTATTTTAAATCGTAAAACTTGATTATTTGATGTCAACAGAGATAATTATTAGGTGTGATTACAAAAGGATTTATCTTGGTCAAAAATATTTGACCGTTATAAATCCCAATATTTAAGAATATGTACCAACATTCGATATAATCGCAGGACTTTAAATTTCAACAATAACCCTCTCCTATTGGGCGGCTTGGAAAACGCCGATCCTGTGTTAGAACGTCCGGGCCAAGTGCACTCTGATGACTTTGTTGGTTGCATTCACTCGGTGTCGATAAACGGAAGGGCCTTGAATTTGACGAATCCGCTTGCGTCGCGTGGCGTGAAGTCCACGTGCGTCAGATCGCAGCGGAATCCTTGCTTGAGAGATGAGAAAGACGCTGCATCCATCTGCAACGTGGACGCCCAATGTTACGACAAGTGGCATCAAATGATGTGTCAGTGCGGATCCTTGATAGCGCCTAATTGCCATGGTGCTCTAGAACCCATCACACTGAGTGAGGGAGGATTTATCGAGTTCAAGGTAAAAATAAATAAATTCTATATAACACTTTATTATAATTATTTTAATTACTTAATATTAATAATACATTATTATAATATAATAAATGTAATAATGAGATGATACTATTAAATGAGCATATATATCACATTATATCACTAATTTAATATTAGATACGAGATTCTTTTAATATTAAATTATTTGATGTTAGATACAAGATAATAGATTTCTAAAAGTTCGATTAATAAAAATATCAAAATGTTCAAATTAATTAATTGAAGTTATATTAATTCAATTGCGTTAATATTCCATTAATTTTATTTCTAAATATTTCTGAATTGTGACGATTGGCATTATGTTCGTGTAGATTTCGGAGAAACACAGAAGAATGCAATTGTTGGAGTATCTCTATGGTGGTTCAACGATATGGCACATGAATCGCGTTAAGCGCGGTCTTATCGAAGACACGAGCATAACGAATCCTTCCTTAAAAACAATTGGCTTGATGTTTAGAACCGTAAAACCCGATGGTATTCTGATATATGCCGCAACAAATAAGCATTTTACATCCGTAGAGGTAAGATGTATTTTTAATCATCTTTTTGTTCTCTCTCTCTCTCTCTCTCTCTATACATATTAAAATAATTTATTTGAAAAATATCCAATTTTCAAGATTTTTCTTAACTTCATGTATTAATAGCAATATTAATTTTAAAGCCATTATAAAATTGAATGCATTCTGAGAAATATTAATTTTTGTTCTACTAATTGTTGACTTTCAAATCACAAATAAACGGATAAAACAAATAATGTAGACAAATGCGTTTTATTTCGCGATCTAATTAACGCGACTATGTTTATGCTTCAGCTTCGTAACGGCCAGTTGATATATATGTCTCTGTTTGGATCACCGGTGAACATGTCGATCAATATTGAGAGCAGTCTCGCCGATGGACGTTGGCATAATCTGACTCTCAGTGCCTACTCCCGAGGATTAAGATTGTTGATCGATGGTACCCTAATAGGCGACGAGTTAGATTCGGCAGGAGTTCACGATTTTCTTGATCCGTACTTGTCTGTCTTGTCGATTGGTGGAGTCAGCCAGGACCTCTATTACGCTCACAGCGCTGGCTCTAGAAACTTCGAAGGTTGTCTGGCCAATTTTACCATCAACAATGAGGTGCAATCATTCAATGGCTCCGGTTCTATCTTCAAAGATGTGCTTTATCATGGTAAAGTGAGCATCGGATGCAGAGGTCCGATTGGTATCGGTGCAGCCGCGGCTGCGGACCCTCTCAGTATTGGTATCACTCTGGTCATCGTCTTCTTCGTCATCCTGTTAATTGCCATTCTGGTGAGCTTCATAGTGTTCCGACTGCGTCGGCAGAACAAAGAGAAGTCGGCGCCATCGGTTGTCAACAAGAATACCAACGCTATCATGACCGGCAATCCTCTAGTCGGTCCTGGAAACGACAATCTCATGTCCCGTCATGAGAACACGTACATCTCCGATACATCGGATCTGCGCGGTGTTGGTCACATGGGTCCTGAGTTGATCTCGAAGAAGTATAAAGAGCGCGAGATTAACGCTTCTACCGAGCACCGACCGCAACGACCAGATATCATTGAGCGGGAGGTCACTAAGTCACCTCCCATTCGCGATGAGCATCCTCCTTTACCACCGCCTACCCAAATCTCTCTTCATCCTCACGAACATAATCCGGAACCCGACATCCCGGAACATTATGACTTGGAAAACGCTAGTTCCATCGCGCCCAGCGACATCGACATCGTATACCATTACAAGGGTTATCGCGACGGCATGAGGAAATACAAAGCCACTCCGCCTCCTATAGGTAAGAAATATTTTATCAGTGAGAGAAAAATTTAAAAATTTAATATAAAACTATAACGTATAAAATCTTGTTTAAAGTGTACTGCTTTATATTATTAAAAGATGTATACATTTGTATATATTTAAAATAATTTAATATCGACTTAAATAAAGAAATTACTTGTACAGGTAATTATGGCAACCATCACAAGCACACAGGACAACAACATCGTCATACCGGACCGTTTCCACCACGAGCTATGCCACCGCCCAACGTGAACCAACCACCTGGACCGGCGCCCAAATTGCTCCAAAGCACTCCTTTGGCGAGATTATCTCCCAGCAGCGAATTATCTGCGCAACAACCGCGGATTCTCACGCTGCACGACATTAGCGGAAAACCACTGCAGAGCGCGTTGCTGGCTACCACGTCCTCATCCGGTGGTGTCGGCAAGGACGCCTTGAATTCCAACAGCGAGAGGAGTTTGAATTCGCCCATTATGAGTCAACTATCAGGCTCGACCGCCAGCAGGAAGGTTCCACAATCTAACAATGAAAACTCGGTGAACAATGTGTCATCGGGCCCAATGGGCCTCACAGCGGAGGAGATCGAGCGACTCAATTCTCGTCCAAGAACGTCCAGCCTGGTCTCTACTCTGGACGCGGTGAGCTCCTCCAGTGAGGCTAGGGGCCCGCCCGCGCACGGGCCTCTCCACCACCATCGACGTCACACGCCCCCAGTAGAGAGGCTCGAACGACGGAATTCGTCGACCACCGACGAGAGTGGCAACGATAGCTTCACGTGCTCGGAGATTGAGTACGACAACGGGTCACTGGTAGGCGACAAGCGATCCGACAATATGTTCGCCAAGCAGAATGATGAGAGGAACAGCCCGCAGGGAAGGAGCAATGTCGAGTCATCGCAGTCAACGAAACCACCGCTGCCACCGAACGTCGGCAACTACGATGGCTTCGACAGTTCATTTCGCGGCTCCCTCAGCACCCTCGTCGCCTCGGATGATGATCTATCGACTCATATGGGTGGTCTCCTCTACGGCAGCCACGCCACTAATGGTTCACCCACCACTACCACTACCACCGCCGCCGCCGAGGACGCTCTCAGCTGGGACTACCTGCTCAACTGGGGGCCCAACTTCGAGAGTCTCGTTGGTGTGTTCATCGATATTGCCGAGCTGCCGGACAGTACCAGTCGAGTACCCCGATTACCATCGAATATCCCCAAGCCGTCTGAGGAATACGTTTGAAACGGATCCTTGAATATGCCGGGACAATTTAGTGAACAATAGTAGTTTAGTGACCGTGAGAATTATTTCGAAGAAATTTTAGAGACTCGCCCTAAGAAAGCGCGCGAGATCCACTTAGAAATGTTATCGAATTGTTTTGCTGCTCGTTTAATTTGATTAGTCAAACGTTTGTAAATTGATAGTATCGATAGCAATATTCAGTTTCGCGGGCTTGAATGAGCAAACGTGGTTTTAAGTCATACGAGGACACGTTTGAGAAAAATGCCGGCAAAAAGTGTCGTGAAAAGTTGTTGTAACGTTTAGGGGTTGCAGCAAGGTCCCGTGTCGAACGCGTGATCATCTTGCCATAAAACATAGAAAGAAACGTCCTTCGAGAAGAAACTCGTTCGTACTTCTCCCATCGTGCAGGAGAGATTCATTGTTTATCGTACTCTTTAGTTTACGTTTTTTTTTTTTTTGTAAATATTGGATGACACATGTCTAATCAAAATGACTCGCTCGCGCGGAACGCGCAATCTATCGATTAAACGATCAATCGAGATGCAAAAATTCTTTTACGACATAATACCACGTATTATGAATCAAAGAGTTATGCATGTGAAGTTAATATTATTTATAATATTAATATTATGATTTTAAATCATCTTAATCAATTTTTATAGATAATCGATTTCAATATTACGAATAATATTAATTTTAGGCATTAAATATTGATGCTAAATTTAAACGTTTCGCGCATTTCGAGCGACCGCATGCAATATTAAGTACGAAATATGATCATGCGATTATATTGAATGCCATTTTAATTACAGCGATTTATCCGCCGCCGGCGAGACGGAGAGATGTGCGACTGGGTATCGAGGCAGTCCAATTAATTGTTAACTAGCGACTTCTGTATATACATATATCTTAAGCTGTCGTGCCAGATACGCACTCGATGCAGTCGCATACATCGCAATTATTGCTTAATTGTGGCATATAGGCATTTATTTTATAATTTTTAATATTTTAATCAAAAAACTTAAAAGACTATTTATTGAAATTGCAAATTAAAAAAATTTTCGAAATACGTAGCTTTTTTTATAAATAAAAAAATCTATAGTACAATATATAACCATATTGTACTTATACACGAATTAAATTTTTACTTTTTATATGCCTCGAAAATTGACTTTTTAACAATAAGTGGAAAATAAAGATAATATCATAAAAGATGACATAATATAAATGATTAATTATATATATAATTACGTGATTTATATTATATTACTTATTAGAATTGCAATTTTAATAAATAGTAACACTATTTTCCAATTGACTTTGGATTTTAATGCTACAACATACAAACTAGTCCTTATGTTTTTTTTTTAATGATGATAGAATCATCATTATTAAAAACTCGTAAAATCCATTGTCTTATAAATCCAGATTAAATTCATCTGGAAATAATATCGATTATATTATTTGATTCTAGAATATTCTACATGATTGTTTTGTTAAATTTTTCTTGTTTCTGCAAAGTATTGTAGCATCTATGGCATTCAGCCATTCGATCGAAAACACGACGTTTTGAATGCCCGTTAAGAGAAGGGAGAGAGTTCATCTTCCCACATTACAAGCAACAGCTATTTCGCAATTCTTGGACTGCGAAGATAACGGAACGCCGCTGATGAACAGAATTATCGGATCGTAGTGGAATGCCACGCGGACGATAACGTGATTCGCGGGCGTGTCAAATTCGTGCTCAATTCGTACTCGTTAGAGGGACAACAACGGCGCCTAATCATAGCGTTCCTGAGAGTGGCCTGCTGCTCGCAAACTACCAGACTGATTTTCTCCTCTCTTCAAACGACGTTTCGCGATCGTGAGAAACGACTTCCTCGACGATCGCTTTACGCGTTTGCTTTGTAAATTATGAGATCTGTCCTCGGCCTGATTTCATCTTGTAAATAAAACCGCGCGTATGAGTTGTACAAAAGTACGAATGCGTATTGTGCGAATGCCAGGGATTGCGTGTTAACTCTATCATCATCGATCGTAAAATAGACGACAGATTTGTAAAAGTTGCTGTTTTCATTTATTTCCTTCTCCCTTTCGTTAAATTTTTATATGACATATAGAGCAAGTTTTTCAGACATTTTAAATGTCTTTATAGAAAAACTACTCGCTCTATATACAGCGTCTACGAAAATCATGTTACAAGAAATGATTATTTCTCGCCTGATTTCCACGTTCAAATATTATTATTCACAAAGAGAATGGAAGAGAAAAAGAGAAGCTTAAATAAATCTAAATTGATTTAGATAAATTTAACTAAAATTTAAAGAAATAAGTAAATTACAAAGTCTTGCATCGGAGTTGTCTGAAAAAAAGTTCACTATCTGTTACATCGATAAATCGCGATCGCATCAGCTTCGATCTTCATCTCTTACATACATCCCGATACTTTTGTCAAAAGTCAAAACGGTCAAATCCGATCGATTTCATTGCGTCAAATTACTTACTATTTTTTATTATCTATGTATTAGCGTCTATTATTATTTGTTAACTTGAGACCGAATTTTCGGTCGTTTTGTGAACGAGACACGAGAAAGTTTTGCCGACCTCGCAATTCGTCGGACTATCGGAATCCGATATCAATCGGTTATAATGTACAGATAATGATATCTTCACTTCCGTCATACGATGACGAGCTCCTGAATAGCGCTTACGCAAACGTCAGTTTGATCGCCGACAAGACTTGGACCTTTGATCCCGAGGATCCCTTCCGAAAGTTAAATTATTCTCTTTGGATTCAAGTGAGACGCGCAACAGATATTTACCCCATAGATACCGCATCAAAGTACCACAACTTTTTTATCAATATCATCAACATCATCATTGTTTATCGTTGTCTGAAGATATTTTATACGTAAGAGAAGAAAGGAACTATCAGCTCTTTCTGTCATCAAATGCATGATTGAAGATGACAGAATTATCATATATCGTTTTTTCTCTGAAAGTAACGGAAATTATGTTGGATCATTTAAATTAGACCACAAACGTATTCTGATTTTTTCGTTTATCGAAAATAATAAAAAAATACAGTTGCGAATTGAAAATAAAAAAAAAAAAGCTACTGTGCGTGCCGTAGCACTGCAGATTTTTCGCGATGAGAGGAAAGAAAATTTATTTTGACATAATGATAACTTATCGTGCGCGTTTAATGCCAGAGTTGCGAAGTAACCGCGAAGTACGAGGAATATGGTGATTATCGTCCAAGACTCGTTCGAGACGTCATCTCCGAATCGCGCTTGGCGAAATACGGTAATTACGAGTATGACGAGCAGCATGAGAAAATGTACAGGCCGGACGACGGCAAATCGTCGGGTAGCGTATCTCGCCACTTCCGTTCAGCTACGGAGGCTGTGGAACCGTGGATGCTTCCTGAAGTTCAAGAACACTTCGCCCGGTTAATCTCGCCGAGCTGCACGCGATCGCATCGGGAACCGTTAGTTCGCTTCGGCACTTCCGTGTTATTTTTACATTCCGCGAAGCTCTTCCCTCCAAAAAATTTCGTGATAAAGAAATTATCCTGAATTATAACGCAATAATATTTAATTAGGGATGATCACATATGATATATAAATCAATAGTAATTAAAAAATATAATATTAATATTAATATGACAGATTGCAATTAAAATCAACTGATTCATTTAATGTTCATCTCAACAACGTTTGTATTACAAAATATGAAAACTTTTAATGCATCTAGTATTGATTGCAATTGGATTTTAATATCTCGTTAATTAGTACATTCAATTTGCAAAGCTCAGCAATACAAATACTAAAGTGTAACACCGCGAGGAGGGATAATGAAGCTTGCTCGAATTTCCAATCGGACTGGAATGAGAGCTCGAAAAAACGACGTCAAAAGACTAGTCCAAAAGGAAGCAAAAAAATTGGATTGCGCGATAAATTACTTTCGGCTCATAAATCGGATGAGGGTGGTAAGCAGTAAGCAGTAATCTTACCCGTTAACAAGGATATAAATAAATTATACGTCTAAATCACACACTTATATAGATCCTCGTACGAAAATAATAAAATAATGATTTTTAATTTGTATTTTAGTCATTATTTGTTCTATTAAACTATATTTAAATTTATATTATAACTATAAATAGCAGTTTATTAATTACATAGTTTTTTATTTATTCATTAGTCATTTACATATTATCTTGTTAACATACTAATCATATTAGCAAAACAGCATTGTGTTAATAAATTATAATTATTTCAATCATTATATATTTTATATTATATATATATATATATATATATATATATATATATATGATATAAAATGTATAATGATAAAAATTTGTTTTTATTTATATTAAACACTTTTTGCAATAAAAGGATTAAAACCGATTTTTAATTCAAAATATTGGATAATCTGGCAAGAAATTGTACTCAGAATAATTCAATTATCATTTCAAAAATTTTAATTAAAAAATGCTCGTTTTCTTTTATTCCTTATTATACGTATTACATGCTCAGGGAAATCAATCAAAATATTCGCCCATCATCGCCGATACACTGTCGAGACTGCCGCGGAAATGCAATTGCAGTTCCGCGTCGAGAGCGATGCGGTGCGCGACATATGGAACCCCGAGAAGTTTCAGCAGCAACAGCAACAGCGAAGCCATCATCAGAGCCAGCAATCGCGCGTCGCGCGACAAATGCAACATGCATCCGCCCAACAACATCAGTTCTACTATGCGTTGCAGTATCAACCCTTGATTTTGAAAGCGGAGTATCAGCGGAAATCGCTGTTGTCTTCATCGCTACCACCACCGCCGCCGCCACCGCTGTCGCCGCCGGCACCGGTTTTGAGCGCCGAAGTGCCAGAATTTTTCCCGAAGTCGAATCTACCCCCGATAGCCTACAGCCTGAGCAACAACAAAGAGCGCAAGACTTGCCAGATACGCTACTTCCCGTCGTTGAACGACAGGAATTATCAGAACGAGTTATTTCCTTATAACAGGCCGCAGCAGGAAACGGCAACGACCATTTTTCCGGTAAATATATGACCTTTAGGAATGAACTTTGTATCAAAGTCACACTTGACCATTTCTGAAAGAGATAAATCAAAAGTCGAACTCTCATACATAGGAAGCTACGTAAAATGTATACAGGATTATAATGTGCGAAATCTTTCATAATGTTACGAACGTCATGAATGTAAACTCTTCTTTACAGTCAGAAAGAACTTTGACACAGAATGTATTTTTTTGATTGCGATATGTGGCGATCAAAAACCGTGACGCGATCAAAACCTGCATTGTATTTGGGAAGAAAAAAATCATATGACGTAAAAATTAAGATTTAGCATTGATTAGCTTTCTCTAACAAAAATGATTTTTACAATTGATTATTAATATAAATTGATTGTTAAAATATAAAATATACTATCTTTTATTTGCAACTTTTTTTTATACAGAATACAAGAATGTCCATATTACCAGCGACAGAGACAAATATATTTCGTTCGCCTCAAGAATGGATTCAAAGAATGACACCACCGGTGCAATTACAGTTGACAGCGTCTTCCTCGTCACCATTGTCAATCTGTACGCCGCTGCAACCGATTCACGATGCTGTAATTGTCCCTCATCCTTTGCAGGTATCTTTTATATTAAATGATCACCCTCAGTTATGTGCGAATGTGCAGCAGTTCAAAACTCGCACCGCCGATCTTAAGAAAACATCAAAATTCAATCTAGTCCATCTTAATTGATTAACCAGATAAATTAAAAAGATAATTAGCAGTATCTTTTTATAAGATGTCAAGCATGTTATTAAAGGATATCACTCAATGTTCACATCCATTAAAAATGATTTAAAAGTAATTCAAAACGCATACGGCTCTTTGACCTTTTTTGTTAATGAGATGATTAATTATTGAATTATCACAAATACTCTCTAAAAATTATCGCGCTGACTACAATATCTCGTTTTTTACTTTTTTTTAAATTTTGAATATTGAACTTAATTAATTTTTCTACTTTTAAGTTGTCAAGATATCTGACTCAGAGAAAATTTTGAAAATTTATTAATTGTTCTAAATGTAATTATATTATTCATATATTTGGAAAGAAAGAGAGGGGCAGGGAGAAAGAAATTTATTATAATTGTTGTTTATATTACAATTATTATCCTAAATTGAAATTGGTAATATTATATTCACATTATTAAAATAATTAAAAATTTCCACAAAGTTACGCATTCGGATCGTAATTTTGCAGGTGTATGAAAAATTTTTGCCTTGTACCCAGCCGAGTTCAACGACGCCCATACCAGTGTACCAGCGACCGATGGAACTGTACCAGGAACCAATGCTGAAGCGGAAGAATCAAGGGGTCGACTTCAACAATCTCATACTACTAACGAAGAACAGCATCAAGACGCGACGTAGTCACTCGAAGCCCGCTGTTCGGCAACCCTTCTTTCTAGATTCCAGACAGAGTCCGAAAACTTCCAATCACAACGTGCAGGTGCAGTGGTTTGACAGGAATCACTGTGCAAAGAAAACAAAGGAAGTCGTGACTGTGAACGCGCTCGTGTCCGAGCTGCGCAGCTTTGAGGAGAAGTATGAATACTGCAGAACAGCCGGTACTAGCTGGAGAACGACCGCCGAATCATCACAAAGTCAGCAAAGATCGTCTGAAACTTCATTTCGACCAAATGATAGAATATTTGGGAACGAAAGCTCAAGATGCAGGTTAAAAAGCAGATTCTTTGGGAATGAGAGCTCAAAATATAGAGCTTCGGACGCTGAAGAGAAGGACAAGAGGACGAAGCGGCCGCTTTATAGGGATGTGTTGACGAATGCCTCGAACGAAGCAGTCCTGGATAATGTTTTCGAAAAAAGGTACATACATTAAAATTTCGCAAATTTAAAACTTTTTAAAAAACTTCAATTGATTTGATAAGATAGTCATTTTTCTAATCAGATTCATTTGAATATTTCACGGATTTTCAGGTACGACGAGCTCGAACAGCAAGCGATGGAACAATACAGGAATTCGGAAGAGTCGCTAGCGCTTAAATACCAGGTAACGATTCAAACTTGAATTATTTAATTTTAATTTCGTAATTAAATATCTCCACAAAAGATAGATGAAAAAAAAAGTCGAAAACAATTGCCAAAAATATAAGAATTATGATCTTATGGATTCCTCGACATTAAGGACTCTAATGTAGAAAAAATAAGTAGAATTATTGTGATTTATTTTTACTCCAATATCAAACGATATTTTGCAATTGAAAGAAATCAATTTTTTAATTAACTATTAAAATGAAATATTTAATTACGTTGAAAATACTTAATTTTACAAGTGTTCTTCTCGATTTGTTTTCATTCAAATATTTTTTACATAGAATATTATTTCGCTAATATTTACATATTGCAGGAATTAGAACGTCAAGCGATGGAACAATACAGAAATAACAACGCAGGAGACGAAAAGCGTTCAATGGATCAGGATTGTAACGATGGACAAAGATGTTCGGGATATGGACACTGCAGTCCCGTAAAAAGACATGCAGGGAGGAAGGGTACATGAAGTTTTTAAAATCGTAGTATAATGTTGAGAATGTGTTTGACACTCTTTGATAATGTTTTAAATAACGATCTATCAGGTTCTTGTTTTCCACAAATCACTCTATTGAAGCCAAAGGGTAAATCCTTGCCGAATGTTTGTTATGGATCATGCAATGACAGTAATTATCAAGCAACCATTGCTTCAAGAAGTTTATCTGCATTGACCGATGGATCATCAAAGGAATCGAAAAACATATGTAAGGGTGCATCAGGAGATAAAATTGATACGAATGGTGAGTTAATTAATCATAAAAAATATATGTTTTATAAATATCTTTGAATTTTTGTGATTATATTAAACTCTTGCAATTATGGTTACACCAATAATGGTTCACAGCGACATAGTCGATTCGTGGGAGCTCTCATTTTCATTCTATGAGCTTAAAATTAAAAAGTCAAAATTCGTTTTACTTGTTGAACATTTTTTTGACGAACCATTAAAATGGTAAAACTTTAAAAGTGTAAAAATAACAAAATATCGACCTCAAATAAATGCAAATCAATATTTTTATCAGATGGCTATTTTGTTATTTTCACACTTTTGAAGCATTGTAATGCATAATAGTTTAGTAACAAAAACAATGTTCAATGTTCAACTTTGTTTTTTTAATATCAGACAAAATATAAAACAAAAATGAGAGCTATCACAAATCTATCATGTTTGTAGATCATCATTGATGTAATCATAATAGCGGGAGTTACTATAATATGAATGCAAAAATTCAGAAATATTCATGATATATCAACATATATCTTTTATGTGTAAAAAGTTCCAAACGTTTGAATAGTTTTCTTTGAAAAAATTCTTAAAAATATCTTTTCATCTCCTCCTTTAATGTTGTGGTTGCTGTAACCTTCTAGTCACAGCCACATCAAAGTAATGACGATATTTATTTACATCATTATTCTTTACAATGTGTTGCAATTAATTCTGGAATTTATAACACTGAATTTTAGAGGGTAGCTTATATCAATGCAACTTGAGCTTTATAATCAGAAATTGTTTCAAAATTATAGCTATATTGATTTTTAAAGTCTCAGTTCGAGCATCTTCGAAGCGGCGTCTGATACTGATGTCACCCTTCGAGCGTAAATCAGAGGCCAGACAAATAATGAAGGCGACGGAATTGCGAAATATTTGTTCGTTCTCCCAAACAAGAAAGAACATGCTCGATTATTATCGAACCTCCGAAATCGCCCAGAACGGCAGCGGTGACGAAAATATAACGATCATACAGTCACCCGGTATTGAATATAATATCACGTATAATAATTATGTAACAGTATATGTGTATAACAATAGTGTGATACATATGAGTTCTTTTTATGAGTTTAATAATTTCAAACTTAAAAATAAAAAAAATAAAAAGTAATGCATCATATATATATATATATATATATATATATATATATATATATATATATACATATAGAATTAATTGTGTATGTGTAATTTCTTGTATAATAAATAATATTTTTAATTATGTATTTATGAAGTATTTTTTATTTTTGTTTTTTTAAATATCGTTCTAAGTTTGAAATCATTAAATTCATAAAAAGAATTTGTTTTCTCTATACTGTGTTCACACCACTACTAATAGTTAACAATAAAAAAAAAATGAAGCTTTCTGACATTTTCAGTTTGGTTGTCCGGATTCTGGACAACTTAAGAGAAATTCAATGAATTTTCTTGAGAAAAATTGAAAAATTGAGATTCCTTTCACAAAAACGTCGGTGAATTGAATTGGAGAAATTCTTCAGAAACAAAAAGCAAATCGTGATTTGTAATATAATTAATATAAGCATATATTATGAGTATATATGTATGTATGGGAAGTAAGTTATAGCATATTCATGTAATACACGTTGATACAAGACAGTTTATTGGCAAGATAGTTTACATAAATCTCAAAAGATAAATTATTGCTTGTAAATAGTGATCAGACTTGTGAAATGCATTAAGCATATCTATATCTGTTCATAAGCATGTATTATATATATTTTTATACTATAAAATATAATGCTATAAAAAAGGTAACAAATCTAAACTGGCTATATTATTTTATATCCAACGAATATATAATATAGTCTATCAAAATCTAAGTAAAATTAAATCTTTTGGGAACATATCTTTGGAAATTATTCTTTTTCAGTCTTCATTATTTAACTCTTTGAGTCATCTGTCATATAAATGGTATTCAGTACAAATAAGGCATTAGATAGATATAAAATAGATATAAAAAATCTTATCAAAGACTACACTGTAAAAAATATTCCATTTCTTTTCACACACATAAATATACTCTTTTAAATAAAAACACATGCATGCATATTTCTATACAACATATAGCAATAATTAAATACATTATTCAAACACTTGCAAGCATATACGCAACGTACGTTCTTAGGCTATTTTGGAAACATTTTTTATATAATAGAAGAGCTAATAGAGATTTAAAAAATTGAATCATTTCTTTCTATAATGGAGTTTACCAATTATCAAGAAATTCAAATCCAGTCTTTGGTATACTCCTCTCTTCATCTTCTTGATTCAGTTGGGATGACTGAAAGCTGCTGTAGGAGCTAGGTGTCTCTAACAAAGCAGTCGATTCATTTATGTCGCTCGATTTCGTTCGCGACGTCACAACTAAGGTATTCGATTGACTTTTGTCTGTATCAGAATCTCTCACTAAACTTTCCAGATCGTCCTCGACGTTGTTTTGTAATTTCAATAAGGAGGTCTTATTAATCAATTTAGCAAATATACTGTCAGAATGTTCGCTGTTGATTCCATTTGTTAGTAAATCACTGCATTGATCATTTTCAAAATCGCTGGTGTAACAATCTGACGGATAACAACTGACTTGATGTACAGAGTTGTAGTTATCATTTAGCGAACAATTGTTTTTTTGTGTCTTCACAGGACTAGAAAAATGCGGCAATTCTCCGAAATGAGTCTTCATCGATCTAGATTTTACATCTTCGTTAGAATCTATCAGACTAAGATTCATCTGTGATTGAGTCATAAATGAAAATGGTGCGGAGTGCTCGTCTCGCCATCGTAATGTCTATAATGCAGTGAAAAAGTTAATCAGTTTATCTGATTTTTTTTCTATAAATATATTGATAATACTCACTGAACCGGTTTCATCTATGACATATTTCATTCCCGTTTGTATGCGCAGTTTTGGATACCATTCAGGTAATTCCTTTGTTAACTCAATCTTCTTCAAGGTGTACTTCAAGGCTACCTCCGGCTGAATTATAGTCTCGTTGATGGCTTGATTGCGCTCCGCTGTGCTCAGAGTGTTCCACAGCCCTTCGTAGGCTTCTTTCGTTGCAGTTATATCTTCGCCGATCCTCCGAGCTATAGGATTTATGCTGTAAAAATATTCCTCTGCTCTCGCAGTAAGAGCGCTGGAGCTCATTCTGCTGCGCTGAAACACAAAAATTTGTCAGTGATGAAACTCGTAACATAATTATCGAACGTTTGTAAAACGTGAGGACAAATTTACGATCGCAAACACATTAAAATTATATTACGATACACACTTAGGTAATGACAAACAAAAGGAACGAGCGTGTATTATGTCGACATGATAATTACCGATTCAATGTCACGGGGTAATCGGATAAACGGTTAACGAAAATGTCTTGAATGTAGAGCACATATGAGCTATCATCGTTGAAGATCACATTCACGAAAATGTGTCAATCAAGGATAATTAGAGAGACCAACGATGCAACATGTAACTTCAACACGTTTGACAAGAGAGCATGCTGCCATCAAGTGACTAGCTTGAAAATTTGTCATGCGCTTGCGCCTTTTCCAGAAATAAACGCGTTCAAGCCGGCGAAGCAATTAATCTTGCTCGCTGACATTGAACGGCAAAAAATTGCTAGTATCTTTATCGCATCAGTTGGCTCAGCTACACAGCATATTCTATCTTCATTTTCTAACGAATTTACTATTTATACATGATGTCTATAAAGATCGTCTCCATCCTCTATATTTTAGAAATGATTCAATTGAAGGTCGCAAAATATGTTCGATCATCTCGAAAGGCTACTCTTTTACTACCTTCAAAAATTTCAATGAATCCTTTCCGAAATATAGGGGTAGAGACAGACTTTATAAATTCTGTATTTAATGTTTCCCAGCAAACGAAAATGGATTGAAACGAATTGAAAATTTTAATCCATTTTAATTCATTTGAACAAAATATGAATTGAAAATATAGCATTTATATCATTTCCTATGTTATGGATTAAAATGAATTGTATGACCCGAATAACTTTTTTTTGAATTTAAAAAATAGAAATCATTTTAATCCCGCGTGATAGATTAAAATGAATTAAGTCTGTATTTTTTTTTAATTGAAAATAATAAGAATCGCTTTGTTTTTATCCCTTCACATGGATTTTAAAAAATTCGGAAACTAATTGGATAAAAATGGATTCAAAATATCAGAATCTGGATTTGACACGAACAAAACGAATCCATTTCTGTTCAATCCATTTTCGTTTGCTAGGTTCTTTCTTAAATAGGTCTCAACATATGTATTCTTTTGATTAATTAATGCTAATATTGTTTATGTTTTATTAACTTCCAATTATTGTAATTATGTAATTTCAATTTATGTAGTTGAAAATATTTTCAAAATCATAAAATGTAATATTATTAAAAGATACATCGATAATGAAAACATACTCTATTATTTTTTGATAGTGACGATAATTCTAACATATAATTATAATTTCTGTTGCAACAAGAATTATAGTTTGTATCATCTTGAAAGGTACATCAATGATGTACATATTTATTTATCCGTCACGCTTGCTAATCAAGCTAACTGCTTTGTCAGTTTGAATATATCCAATGTAAATATGCTATCAGGATAAATATAATCTTAAGAGTTTGCCATTAATTATCATAATAAGTCGAAACATTCTGTATAGTTATCTTTTTAATTGACAATTTTTTTCATAATTTCTTATAATATTGTTAATGACAAACTCGATTTCACAGTAAATCGGGTAGGGAAATTACAATAAGAGAGTCAAGTGAAAAAAGTAACATGTCTATATTATTTTTCTTTTTTTAAATGGCGAGGATTGTTCGAGGAACTAATGAAGCTAAAATATTTTCAGACGTGTGAAACGAGAGATCAATCTCTCGGGATTCCACTTTGTATGCGACTATAAAGGAACAAAATCTTCTAAATGTATTCATTTAAATATATTTTAAGAGTCCTGCTTAAAAACGAAAACAGTACAATGCCCAATTGTTCTTATTCGTACATTCGGACTGCGACGGAAATATTCATATATATACATTATTCTTTTTATTATCATACACACATATACAATGTTTTAATCTCATTATCAGTCGCTCGCGATGACAGACCTATTAGATTTCTACAAATTCGACAGACAGATGGCTATTTATTTAAAGTGTATAAATTAATATAAAGAATGATATAATATACGTAAAGAATAATAGTATATTGAACATATATAAAGTATACAATATAAAGAAAATACTTATTTTGCATATAATGTAACTAATAGGAATGGTAATAAATAAAAGTTGCATATCATGTATATATGATATCTTTATAAAACATTTCTCAAGTATAAAGGAATATATTTTTAATCATTTTTATCTTTCTTTGTACATAACGTATGTACAACTTA
>JANQDE010000005.1:409246-438162 GCA_037157785.1 Cephalotes varians | reverse complement strand
CATCAATGTATCAACGCTGCTTGTTTCGAGAATTGTGATTTCTTTTTTTCTTTAAGGATTTGTCTATTCTGACCATTCGATGAGAGAATATATTTAAAAAAATGAATTGAATTGATGACATGACATTAAAAATATTAGTTCTTTTCGAAAGATCATGATTTTCACGAGAAAGCTAAAATAATCTATTTTTGATTCCAATAAAAAAATAACAGATTTTTTAAAAATATTTAATTTTTGCATTTTTTAAATCAATTTAGAAATGCACACATTTCAAAATGCAGAGATTTGTGACGTAAACATTTTACATAACAAATAAAAAATTCTAAATATTTTTTATAAAGAAATATATAACGAGAAAATGTTATATATTTCTTCAATCTCTTCACAAATTCTTTAAGTGCACGAACAGTCAGAGTAAATGAATCTCTTAAGATGGATATAACAATATTAGATATAATTTTATCAATATAATTTTTTCAAGTATCATTTTTTATGTGGCAAAATAATTCTGTCTGATTAGGTACATCAGCATAGTTTATCGCACATATAAAATATTTTATCATGCATTAGGTTGTACCATAAAAAATTGTTGTTTTTATTGGCCTAAGAACTAAGAACACTGTATTTTGAAAAGAACAAATTTTAATCAAACACCATTAGTATTAGAATTTGAAACTATCTAAATTCATTTTCGAGATTTAGATTTTCAAAAAGTTTATCAAATCACTATCGAATAATTCTTTCACTACAGAGTTCTCCAAGAATCGTATTGATATTTCTGTTTGAATTGTATTACGTTGCAATTTCAAATTCACATAAAAAATATTCACAATTCTTTTATTTCATATTGTCTATTTTTTTAAATTGTTACCCTATTTCTATAAAAAAGGTTAAAACAATTTAATGGTAAAAAAATTATAAAGCGTAATACTGTTGCAAGCTATGAATAATAATCTGAAGAATATTTTACTTCAATTTTATTAATTTGTCAATTTGAAACTGATTAAATATCAACAATTTTAGTAGTACAACCCAACCTTTTTATAATTGATGTTAGTAGTTTTTCAATGACAGAAAATTGTAAACTTTTTATTAAATATATCTTAAAGCTAAAGCATTGCGTTAACAAAGAAAGATTTAGCTATGCAGTTATTTTTTATTAAATAATTTATACATGGAACATGTAAGTTTAGCAGAGAAATTTTTCTATTTTTGATATCTTTATTAAAAAAAATATACAAAATAATTCATGGTTTAAGATTCTTTTTGTAATAATATATTACATACCTTATATTTTAATCCTTTAGTTACGAATGGCCACAGAGCACATATCCACCGAGTACTAAGCTGTTACATACGAATGGTCACTATAATATACAACGAATACATATCTGTCATATACGAGGCTAAAGTGAGATTACATTTTCAAACAATACGTGTTTTAAAAAAGCATGTTTTAAAAACTTAAATTCCAAAGGACATCTCAAGAATATCTTTTAGACATATGACTAAGGCCAGTATTCATAATTCTTATTTCAAGACTGCCTTAAGTAATGTCTTAAGATACTAATGCTTTGTGATTGGCTTGTGATCTTAAGACTGTACTTAAGATAGTCTTAAATATCAGAACTATGAATACCGACCTAATACATTTAAAAGATATCTTAAAGATATTTCAAAATTGTCTTTGATGTGTTTCAATATGTATTGACAGTATTGAAAAATTTACAGCATAGATAAAGATCTTACACGATCGATAATACTTAATATTATAAATATTAACAGTATTATTGATCGTGTGTAGTTAATATTGGATTGTTGTAAAATATCGTCTATGATCCGAATTTCTTGATTCTCAAGCATCATTCTGTAAGAAACATTCTTTAAAATATTTGTTCATACTGAGTATTAGAGTTCATACTCAGTATAAGGTCTCCAAAACAGAGATATCAGGATATTCTACAACAATCTATTAACATATGATCAATAATACTGAGATTATTGACCATGTACGCTATAAGATATGGATCTGTTGCATTATTACAAAAGTGAGTTGAGTTCAAATTTTATTCAGCAAAGCATATTCATGACTCTTTCGTACGACGATAGCGTTTCCTCGGTCAGCGCTCTGCTGTAGCAAAAGGATTAATTTTCTAGATTAACTGGGTCTTAAAATCTTATTTATCAAAATGTAGTATAATTTGTAGTATACCTTGTAGTAATCAGAAAAGTTTTATGCGAAGAATACTGTATTGCTTTAAGTCTATAAATATAAATTAACAAATTTTATGTCTAAGTCAGTCGTCAACTATTTTTTCGTAATAAAATTAAAAAAAATTCACAAATAAATCTCGTATGTATTTCTTATATAAAGAACATATCTCAGTACATTCTTTACATATAAAATGTTTATGACGACTACTTAAACTATATCACGGTTTTCTCTTCAGTAAAGAACGCGTCATGTGTCATGGTTATTGGCAATACAGCAACAAGTAAAGCAATTTGAATACAAGAATAATAACCAAAGGGGAGCATGATTGCACACGTGGAATAGGCCGAATGCGAATTTGTCCACAGTTACCCATTCGATATATGTTTAAGAGGACCAAGACTTAATATGGAGGTAGCACCAAGCGCACCCAGATTGCAGGTGCTCGTATTTCTCGCACCGTCTATTGTGATTATTGGCAAGCCGAAGTAACCACCAGTTTGAGCACTTAACTGTGACAACGGTATGTAACTTTGAATGCCCAAGTTTGCCAAGCGGTTCAGAACATGCGGCGACTTTAAATCCACGACTGGCAAAGCCAATTCCGTGCCTCCGTTTTGTGCCACGGTATCGACTTCCTTGTGGTAAGTTTGTTTGTGCGTTGTCAATGCCTGAACTGTGGGATATTGAGCTGGACAAAGATTGCATCTTGAAAAGAAAAGGATTGATCAATTCTATTTTCGTTTGTTATTACAAGAAAAAATCCACAAACGAGATAACTCACCTGTGAAGCAGTTTGCTGGTCGTTCGATGAGTCGCCATATGTTGCGTCAACATATCTTGATTTTGAAAATTTTTATCGCATACCTGACACGTTAATAAGGCTCTATAAAAAATGAATATATGTCTCATCAATTATAATGACAAATTTAATAGATGGGCAAATTTAATTATGTAATGAAATGAATTATGTAAGCAGTTCTATAAACAGTTAATAAACAGTTCTGACCTTGGCGGTCGACCGCGCCTAACCACTGGCATCTGTGGTGGACTATCCTGTGTAAGATCCACGGTCGGTGGTCTCGGTGGTCGCTCAACTTGATCATTAATTGGCGATTTGTTTTGCTTGTTTTGCGGAACAGCAAATTGCCCTTGTTCTTGCTGCTTTCTTTGTGAACTAGTTGGTATGATAGAAATAGCAGAATTCAGATTGAGTGCTGTAACATTTAAAGGCTGCTGTGAAGGTGATGTCCTCTGCTGCTGCTGGGGGGGTATTTGCTGTTTGTTTTGTTCACTTGTCTTATTTTTATTTGCAGCTGGAGTAACGGTTATACCTCGAGCCGCGAGGACATTTGCCACTGCCTTGGCGTCGGATTTCTTCCCCCCCGGGTTTGACGTGTTCTGGACTTGAGCTGGGATGGAACCTTCAGATTAGTAAAAGACAACGCTATTTTACTGTAATGCACCCCTTCTGCGAATATAGTAATATAATGATTCCCTTTGAAAAATTCATATTATTTATACACAATTGCAGCATAACATATACGCAATAAAACGAAGAAAATGCAGAAATATATCAAAGCAAATCTCATTGAAATTAAATTTCAAAATTGCAAATAAATTATAGTATTTTTTTAATTGTAAAAGCAATTGAAAATATTATCAGGCAAAATCATAAAAATTAAATTTCATAGAAGAGGCACTTTACACAGATGCATAAAAAATATAAGCAGTAATAAAACTTAAATGAAACGATTCAGGTACGGATACTCCTCTGACATGTTATAAACTTACCAGGCTGCCGAACACTTAAAGTGATCGAATCTGTGAGATGTATCGTAGAATCGTTTCTATTTGTTTGCTGCGTAGTAGCCCCTTGAACATTTTGAATAACAGGTAATCCATCATTTCTCTTCTGTTGAGCTATGACATGGCAGTCTGCATCTTCGTTTCTATCAGGCAATAGAACATCCATACGCCTCTGCTTTGTAGAAGTGTTATTTTGTTGCTGTATAGTTTGTTGCAAAGGCCTTTTCATGCGTTGGCGAGGAACTGGACCGGTGGTTTGTGGCATCCGCGGCAACCTGAAAGTTAAAAATATCATCTAATGAACATGTTCGCGTTTGTATGCAAGATCTGCGTTTACCTGCTGTTTTGAACAACAGATGCCGATGGATACCGTCCCCGTGGAACTTGTTGGGGCATTTGAGGATGCATTTGTGGAGGAGGTGCAGCTATTTGAGGATACGGAGCTGGTCCGTATTGATACAAATGCGCCATGTGTGGTGGATAATGTATACCTTGCGGACCAGCTACTCTGTACAACGGTGGTCGTCCTGGGGGTTGTACAAAATAATTTGGTGCAGGTATCATTGTATTAGCTCCTGGAGGAAGACTAGGGGGCATTTGTGTCTGTGGAAGAGGCATACGCTGCACTTGCTGGGCCAGTTGCTGTACAGGTGGTGGTAGTTGTTCAAAGTTTACCGGCGGTATTTGCATTTGCTGGCCAGTAGCACCACCTGTTGCTGACACTGCCACCGCCGCATTAAATGTCGGTGAATGCGTCTGATGCGGCGAAGTTAAGGGTGAAGTTCTACTAAGTTGATGCGAACCATTCGTTGATGATGTTTCCACAGATGTGGCGGAAACGGCATGAGGTGAATGTGTGGTTTGACCCAAGTGCGATGTATTTGTATTCGATGACAAATGATGAGGCGATAATTGGCTTACACTTGGCGAGAGCGGAGTACCATGTACTTGTGCTCGATGTATCGATACCTCCACCATAGAGTGGAAAATAAGGTTGGCGCATTCTGGAATATTACATTGATAATGACCAGCTTTGCTACGATGTTCATCTAGATGCGCAATGTCTTTGAACTTCTCATTACAGATACGACATGTGTTGACAGTTTCCGCCAATTTTTCAAGGGGCACATACTCTGCCGTTTCGCCAGACGATATATTGTTCGACAACGATACTTCATTTGGATTGCGTCTCTGATGTTCAATGAGAAAGCTCTGTAAAATCGATCCGGCATTGTCCATGTTAGCATCGCAAGTATCTCCTTGTTGTTCATTATTTTCTTTATTGAAATCTTCATTGCTCTTGTTTGACAAATCGGATAGTTGATTCCAGTTGAAACCTTGTGTTTGTGATGCATCAGTTGATTCTCTGTTCTTATCTTCATTGTCACATACCGGAGCGCGTTCAGTTGCATGATTGGAAAATGTAAAAGATTTTGGATTAATGCTGATGGAAGGATTCTGCTCGAGATTATGTATCATACTGGATTCGTGGTTTCTATCATCTTCTTCTTCCACCGATGAACTGTCGATCAATTGACTAGTTGATCTAGAGCTATAAAAAAACTAAATCCAGAAAAATATCACGACTGAAATATTTGAGGTAATTATTGCGAAAAGATTAAACCTTACCAATCACTTTAAATTTTACATATAAACAATATCTTTAGATAGATAGATTTTTTTTTTGACCGTCAACGAATAAATCGAATTAAATAAGTCTTAGCCTATACGGTCAGAGCTATTCGAAAAGTCGGTGCGCAGTTAAAAAATAACTGAAAAATTTATATTAATGTATACAATAATAAGGCACTCAAGATCCAGCTTTGACCGTATAGGCTAAGACTTATTTGATTCGATTTACATATAAAGTTGATATAGTTACACGTTTTAAATCATGGGGCGGACTCTTCTAGTTTCTAAGATATAATACTTTAAAGTGCATTAAAATGGATGAATAAAATGCATTTTTATTTCTGATTATATTCAGTTTTTCATATTTCTGTATTTCTTTGTGATATTTTTTTGTTTATGTACACTTTTTTGTATTGTGTGATCTCCTTTCGCATAGAAAGTTGTAAACTCATGTGGAATTTCGCTTTGTATTAAAGTATATATATGGACGCAGTGGGTTCTGCTTCCCTATGGAAAAACTTCACCAAAAAACTAGACAAATAGATTTTAGTTAGAGCCTCGTTTCGCGTGAAAAGTTGTAAACCCATGTAGAATGTCGCTTTGCGTGGAAAGTTGTAAACCCATACGAAGCAAAGTTCTACATGAGTTTACAACTTTCTATGCAAAGCGAGGTTTCTACTCAAATCTATTTGTCTTGTTTTTGGTGGTGGAGCTTTTATTGGGAGAGGAGGAGGAAATATACTTTACAATATCTACGCATACATTTTACAGTGCGAAGCGAAGTTCACCATACATCTTTATAGTGTATAAAATTTATAATTGTACATTATATTTATGAAATTTATTTTACTTTAAAATGTATTTTAATTACCCAGTAAGCAAAATCTCAGCAAACTAATATCAACTGCAGCCGCATTCAGCTTACGATCTGCTGGTAGAGTTTGTTCATACAATCAAACAGATTAGCAATAGAAACCAAACAAGAGCTACAAATCCTGCTTAGTTTCTACTACCAATCTGCTAACATAGCAAGCTTTATCATAGTTTTGATGAGATTGTCAACATTGTCAAATATTACAAATGCTGTGTGAAATTTGTTGCTTTTCTGCCATCAAAGATCAGAATAGCATGCTCTGCTCAAAATCTATCTCTGCAGGCTTGGCTGTCTAGATAAAAGAGTCTATCGTATGATTCAAAGTGTAGACTACTTCCACTTTAATTATATATAAAAATCAAAATAATCAGTGAGATTTAGCATTTTCGCAACAATTGCCAAAATTTTATATAATATTCTACCTACCTTGATTGTTCACCGAGTTTTTTCAAGTTTTCAATAGTTTCTCTGCAGGTCGCTTCCAAAGCATCCGTTTCCTCATGATCTTCAGATTCTGAAAGCCTTTTCTCAGAATTGTCAAAGTTATCGGTATTTTGTGTGTCATCGACATTTTGATCATCCTTCTCAGATGGATTTGCCATATCACTCCCTACATCAGAGTCACTCTCATTGATATCTGTGGACGGTCTTTCATTCTCTTCCAGAGGATTGCGATGGTCGGTGTCCTTGACGTTGTCGTAATCATCCTACAAAGGGAACACAACAGGAAATGAAAAAAATCTTCAGCTTCAAACACCATATCAGCTAAAGAAAGACTCACTTGTTGATCCACCATCACGTTTTCAAAAGGTTCGTTGATCGAGTTCTCCACTGCCTTGTCGCCTCTCGAATCATTTTCCTTAGCACCTGCCACGTCTCTCTGCTGATAATACTTAATGACTGGATAAAAGTTATTATTCACTACAGTGAAATCTTCTGATTCCGAGGACTTCTTCAGAGTGAGCTTCAAGGAATCGGCTACGCTTTGCTTTTTCAGGGTCAACTTCAATAAGCCGGTCTTCTCTGGATCCAGCCAGTAAGTGTCCTTCTTCACCTTCACTACTTTCGGGTTTGCTACCCTCTTGAGAACGATGCGAAGTTTCCTTAGATGAGTGTTAATGTGAATGCGCAACGGTTTCTTCGAGGTGAAACGCTCGCCGCAAATATCGCAATCCAGGAACAGTTGCCGATCGCTCAAGCTGTCATCCGACGAGTTGGGAGTGCCTTCGTTCTCGTCTGAAACAGAACGCATGGGTCCCGTCACTACACCTTCCCTGGCGAGGTTACATCTTCCCGTGTCGTATTCGCGCGCTTGTATTTTATTACACCGCGCGCACATACACACCGTCACGCTCCGTACGCGTAAAGTTTGTTTGGTGCGCAGAAGTTACATCTTCCTATGGAGTAGGGAGAGAAAGAAAGAGAAACGAACGCGCGGAAGAGAGCTAGAAAGAGAGACAGAGAAACATACTCAGGTGGCAAACGCATCACGAGATGACACGCTGACAAAAGTGGACCAAAATGGTCCTTGTCCACGAGACGTCGTCGGCGAGCCACTCGCGATTTACCGTCACCAAATTATCAAGCCACTCGTTCCTTCGGACGATCGAGGCTTTGCGTCGACTTGACGCGGCTATGCGCGAGCGCGCGTCCCACGCAGCACACGTTGCATGCGGAACGCGGGGGAGAACGCGCTTTACAACGACGGCGCGATTACGCGTGTATACCGATTGTATACATATATGTATATATTTATTTACATGAAAGAGACGCGTAAACAAATCGACGCGCGCGATCTATACGCGCGGCGGTGCACGGTGGTACGGTACTCGCACAAAATGGCCGACGCCGGAGAATAATTGCCACTCTCGGGCGCTTTCGCCGAGAATTGAAAACACGACTCGACCAATCGATACGCGGCTAAAGCGCGCGCCGCATTGGCCGCTTTCGTATCGGCGCGCGATTTCCCGCGACCGATTGGCTCGGCGGCGCGGCAGCGTGCGACACGCACGACGCGCACGCCGCCGCGGTGAGTTCCGAAAGCACCGAAAGTGCTCGCGGCGCACCGGAATCTGGAATTCCCTCGCCGATCGACCGACCGAATTTCAACCGTGGATCGATCGCTCTTCTCATCCCGAAATCCGAGAAGGAACGAGCTTCGACTTCGTTGACATCCGAGGTACAAAAGAGCGCTCCCCAAGAGGGGGACGTGTTCATTTTAAAGAAAAAAAAACAAGGACTTTAGGACGAAAACACATAGGTAAACACAACGGGAGGATCGCTCGTTACGCCGCTTCAAAATGTTCCGAGAGAAACGGAAAATAAGGAGCGACGCATGCTTATTCCTCAACGCGAATGAGTGTCGATGGCGGGTGTCTCGCCGCCTCGACAACGACGTCCTCGTCGACGAGGGTGAGCGAGCGCCCCTCCGCCGGCGCGCGAGGAGTAAAGCCGGAGTCGCGGTGAAACGTGTTCGTCAGCCGGCGTTGGACGTTTATCGCGCGATACGATTAGGCGCGCGCTTCTTGCCGCATGTTTACGAATTCCTAACCTGTACGAGCTCGACGCCGAAACGACCGAGACTTTTCCTAAGTTTTTCTAAGTGACTTTTCCGCATATTTTTGTCGAACGAAAGTTGAAAATCGAGAACGACACCAATGCTCGTTAATATGGATGAACGCGTCAAGTATTTGCGAAATATTTTATCAGATATGTCATATAAATATATAAATATATTTTGAATTATTAATCTCAAAATATTGAATTATAAATCTCAAAATATTAAATATAAATATAAAGATTTAAAGAAATAAGAGACAGATATGCAAAAGAAAAAAGGATATTGCTGAAAAAGCGCTTGAATACTTGCACAACGAGATCAGATGCTGTAGCTGTTGATAGTTGAAACTCATAATTTATTGGATCTTGTCTTTCATATGCAACCTTATAACATTTAGAAGGAAATACATGTAACGTGACGATAAGAGGATATACACAGATTTTTTTTTTTTTGTGCAAAACAATAGAAACGGGAGTACAAATTAACCGGCGTCCATAAAAGTTTATCACAAAATCATAATAGTTCCCAAAATAACAGAGTAACATAGAATAATACCTGTGAACACTATAAAGTATAATGCTAAAAATCATGGAAAGAGCTTGTTATCAGAAGCTGAGAGAAAACAGTTCTTTTTTTTTCTTCAAAGAAAAAAAAGAAATATATTTAAGACAATAATCGTACATCACAATAATTGTAATTCATATTTATATACACATTTATCAGCACATCTATAAAATAGATAGAAAAATTGTTTCAGATTTTCAGAATATTAGACACATAGGATGGATTCATCTCCAAATAAGAAGCAGAAGCAAAGTTAAGAGTATAATAAGTACTATATAATACATAGAGTTTAGGTCCAATTGGTCCAATGGAGAAGATAAATTTTGGAAAAAAGAATAACAATAATATTAACAATAAGATTGATTAATATTATAGATAATATAGTTCCATGTCTGACATATTAAACAAATCTTTAAAAATGTTCAATTTTTAAATTAAACTAATAAATATATATATATATAGTTAGCTAATAATAATTAAAAGATTAAATTAAAAAGTAACAATATTGATGCATTTATACATATAAAAAATACAAAAATATTTTTAAAATTTAAATATTTTAAATTTTAATTTTTCGAAAACATTCGAAATCTATGACATAAGAAAATAGTATTTGTTGTCAGTCTGTTTTACAGAATTATACTTTATAGAATTAGTATATTAGTCTATGTTACAACTGATTATTGTTATACAAAACACGTACCGAAATTTTGCAACAGCTCCACAGCGCCGTCCTTATAGATCTTATTTTTTGCAGAAAATTTAAATTCCTGAAAATCGTGATACAATCGAATTATTCATTTTCACAATCTGCGAACAAATAAACAATACTCGGAGTTTTATCGAGCAGAAAATTTTATACGTCAACATCCAACATCCGATCGCGTTATATTTAATCTGCGCAAGTTTAAATAAATAAACACGCGAATAATCGTCATTTTTTTTTTGCGAGATTTATAATGACTTAGAATTTTCCTATTTAGCTTTTTCGCGCGCAAGTAATACGTTCATATATACTACGGCAAGCGTCATACTTACGGACATTGTGATCAACATCGACTTATCCTCGAATAAACAATCCTGCCGGATGCTGTAATCGGCAACACGAACATCGCGTATTACTAACGATCATTGGTCAGTACTAGACACACGCACTACCGATTGCAATTTTCATCGGAACAATTCGGAACTCCGCGATCGAGTCTCCGATTCGAGAGCGAGCGGGCGCTCTTTCGGTAGCTCCGCGAATAAGCGCGCGGAGTCACATGCATAAAATCGGAACACAAGATTTGAGAAGTGCGCGACACTACACGCGACACACCGGCGGCTCGGCGCCTCTCGCTAAAACTTTTCGAATCGGTAAACGTAACGTAGCGGCGATGTTTCAACGGTAGGTAAAGTCAATTAATTACGCGCGCTTTCTTGGATCTTGGCGCATTGGTCGGCACGACGAGACGGGATGTTGGGATCGGCCTCTTATTTTGTCACTACGTATAGCGGCGGCAGCCGCGACGGCGGATCAACATAAAAAAAGTGATCGATCTTCCTGTCGTAGGTGCCGTCGCGCGAATGTGTGATCATCCCGCGCTTTCCTCGCGAGTGCTTTCTCTTACACACATGATTACGACATGACTGACGCTATCACGATACGATCGCTTCTGTGATCGTCCGTGTATACGGCGCACTACTACACTCGTCCGCTTCAAACGGGATTCAGTGACGTGATGCGCAATCCCCGGCGGCAGCCGCGGCTGTGATCCGTCGCCCTGTTCGCGTCCAGTCTGAGTTTATTATTAGTATCGAGGTACCGATATGGGGGGTAGCAAAAGATGTAGGTGACGTCGATCGCGCACGAGCGGCAGGATAATTAACTCGGTATGAATTGTTGAGGACGAGTTCAGAGTTTTCAGATGCGTCGTTTTGTAAAGACGCGCTCGCGCGCGCGCGCGCGCTCGCGCGCTCGTGAGGTAGCGTGCGCTGTTTGCTGTTCCAGACAGCGGGATTATTACTCTCCCTCTCCTCTGTCTCCCACCATCCGTATTTCTCCCGGCCCTCCTCTCTCTTTCTCTTGTTCTCTCGCAGCCACCATCATTCCTCGTTCCTCCCCCTTTCCCTCTCGCCCTTCACCTGCTCTTGCCGCGTCTCTTAGCGCTCGGGGGTTTATTTGTTATGCTTGTGTACGTGTTGTATATACTTGTATACTTACGCACGACGCATGAGTATTCGGATCTTTTGTACGGAATCCAGCAAATATAAAAAGTATTCACACTGTAACGCTGCCAGACGGACAGACAGGCGGACGGACAATAACAAATAGAGGAAGATGAAGCTAAGAAAGAGAAGGGCAATGAGGGGAGAAAGCGATGGTAGGAGCACGAATGGAAGTTAAGTTAACCTAACGTGTACTCAAGTACGGGTGGGGAACCAATGAGCGACGGCGGCTGCTCGTAACCACAACCTGTTAAACTATTCTGTGCCATTCGTCCCCTTTCTGCGCGTAGTCGCTTTTCCTACCATTCTCCCCTCCCTCCATCTTCGCTGCCTTCTTCCCTCAAGTTTCCTCTTATTCTACTCCCTCCCTCTTCTTTCTTTCTCGCTCGCACTCACCTTCAAATGCCGTGGCTTTCATCTGAATCCCTCATTCCGTGCAATTCCCCAGCAAACCGTCAACGCCAACTGTCCAATTGTCGCCTGTCATCCATTGTACTTAAAAGCACCGCTGACGGTCTATATCCATAATTTCGCGATTGTTCTTCTGGTTCCGCGGAAATTAAAGCGGCAGGTGGCACTTGTTTTCTCTCCGACACATTGCCAGATAGTCGTTGTGACATTGATCCAGAGTGTCAGAAATATTAATCAACGGTTTTATGCGAAGCTGGCAACAGATCGTCACTCCGTACTTTACTCTTTATCATGATTAAATCTCTCGCCTTTAGCTTAATTTTATACCAATTGATTACTCATATTTCTGCATATATGAACTTCTCAGAAGCTGGTCAGTACCGTGAAATAAAAAATAAAGAAAATTGATGAAGTTTTACACACACACACACACACACACACACACACACACACAGAGAGAGAGAGAGAGAGAGAGAGAAGCTGATTCATTTTAAAGAATACATCGATTTTTCTCTTGACATAAGTGTTTTCCGAGAAAATGAAATTTTGAAATACACAACTTTTATAATTTTAAGATGATAATATGATGCATGCAAATTTTTTATAACATGCGTTTCTATAAGATAATATCCATATTAAAAAAAAAAAAGAAATTATATGACTTTTTCATATAATTTAGTTTCCCTGATTATTCTGTATATAAAAGTATGAAAATTATAAAAAAAATCAATAGTTTACGAAGTGTTTTATATTTTATTTTAAAATAAAATTAATATATCCTAATTTGATTTTTTATATTCTTAATATTTTTATCTGTAAAATAATTTCGGTAGCTAGAAGTTGTATTATGCAAAAAATCATATTTTTTATTAAAAAAAAAAATATCGACTATCTTGATATCTCACAAAATATGATATAAAAAATTGCATGCATTACTTGTTTAAAATTGTAAAACTTTCGTTTGAGATATTTGTTAATAAGAAAATGCTTAATTCGAAAAAAAATCAAATGTTTTATTTAAAATAAATCGTTCTTTATACAAACTAAAGAGATAAGCGAGCCATATTTTTTCCAAACACTAATTTTACAAGAAAAATCTATAGTGCACAAATAATAAAATTGTATCTCGAATAACCAGTTTAGCTTACGGAATCCACACGAGCAAGGCGTGGCCGTAATGGTTAGAGGTCGATGAGGACGAATATAGTAGGGGAACTTAACGGAACATGTCGAAAACGGCCGAATCTGCCGTCTATTGATCGTAACGAATCTCGGTCCCAGATATTCCTGTAGCACAATGCCTGGATTCTATTTTTAGACTTTATCTTTTTCGAGAGTTTTAGAAATCCTCTATTTAACTTGATAGATTTGTAGAAAGACTTTGAGGACGAGTAGAAATAATTGTTTTAAACTCATTTGTATGCCTCTGAGACAAAAGAAAGGAAAAGCGGTGTGTTTGCGTTTGACTATGAATTATTCAAATAACGAAAATAATTTTTGGAGTTATAATTATACATTTCAAAAATATCCTTAATCAAAATGTTTTATACGAAGTAGTTTTGCGAAGCAAATAAACTCCGATGGCATCTCATGATGAATAGAAATCTGTCAAAGAACGCCTTCAGTCGCAACGCTTCGCTCGTTGTCTACAAATTTCGCTCAATTGCATACGAAAGTCATTAGTCATATTACTTGTTTGTCTCATTCGTTTTACATTACGGCAACTCATAGCATTTTCTTTATCGTCTATCAATGAGTTAATACAATAGTAAATATTTAAAAGCTAATAAAAACGATATAATCAGCCAGATGTTGCTGCGATCCTGCACTGGAAAGCTGCAAGCATGCAATTGGGTGGTCAAATATGCATCCGGTTGTCACTAGTATTTACATTCCGAGAAATACTTGACTATCGATCCTTCCCATCCCCCACTCCGCAACATAGCTTCCGTTCTACAGTTAGTAGAAACTCCATACTAGTATGAGCAATGACTGCGTTAGTTTGGCGCAGAGAAGGTAATCCCCTTTATGGAGCAGGCAAGATTATTACGATATAGTAGCGGCGTAACTTTGGTATAGGAAGTGGGAGGAGAAAAAGAGCGAGGAGTAGGAGGAGGAGATTGAGAATAGGGGAAAGGCGGGGGAGGGAAGAGAGAAAGAGAGAGAGGGAGAGAAGGAAAAAAGATGAAAGACGCTTTGTAACTTACGTACATTGACCTACCATTTCCCTCTTCCTCTCAAACTTCCCCTCAAATCCGATTTTATCGCAAGTTGGGCACAATATTTTAAGCTCGATTTCTTCTTGATGAGTTGATGAGTTTTTGTTCAAGTTATGCTGCTCGAATATAGAGAAAGAGGAATAGAGAGAGAGAAAACGGTGAAAAAATGTAAATTCTCGACAATGTTTCGTTACCGTAATTATGAAATTGTATCTCACAATTCGAGCTTATTACAATAGCATTCAGTTTTAACTCATAAATCTTCTCTTCTTTTTTTGTTTCTGTGTCCCTTATTAATTTTAGCAGATTTGTGCGTCTATGTTTCTCGATTGTAATAGAAGTTGTAATTTATACACACACGCACGCGCGCGCGCGCGCGCGCACACACACACACACACACACACACACACACACATTGTTAATATTAATGCAATTGTAAACATAATAAAGTATTTTAATATTATAATATTTGATTATCTGAATTCGGACAAACTTATTAAAAAAAATGATTGAACTTTTTTGTTACTGAGAGAAAATATGACTCTTTCATTTCACTATTACAAACTCCACAATGTCCGCTTTAAGATATTTATTAAGATATTTATTAGATATTAAAATATTTATTGAGTATTAATAGCTTATTGCTAATCAGAGAATAATATGATCGTTATTAACTTAGTCGCATGAATAAATATTTGCATTCAATATTCAGACATGCAACATATATTGCTGTGATATATTGTATCCCAGTTTCTGTGTTAAAATAATCACGTATCAGGCAATTACTACAGCATAATAACAAAATATATAGCTGCATGTGCATGTTAGCTTGTACAGTCAAAGAGAATGCAATAACCGAATACAAGCTAACATTACTCAACCGTAGGTTAATACGCTTGCAGAGAGCGCAATAAAAATAATAGCTCTTCCCCTCTTTCATCTTCCATTCCTGCTGTGAAGGGAGAGGCGAAATAGGAGTGGAATTTTCCACGCTCGTACTGCGCCTGTGTGTCGCTGTTGCTGGTCAATCGGTTGCTGCTGTTGCTGGCGCGCTTGCTTGTTCTCATCCCACGTGATGGAACAGCAGAAACGATTGACTCAACAGAGAGCGAATGCTTTGGAACGCAGCGCGGGGAGGTGGAAGAGACGTACCCTGGAGTACCTTCCATTTCCTCGCCCCTCCCGGGTTCCACTTCTCTCATTCCGCATCTACCCCAGAGATCTATCTACCTAAAAGCTTTCACATGTTTACCAATAAACTTGTGACTTTAACACAAACTCTCCCTCCCCCAATTTCCTTTTTTTCATGTACGATATCTTTATTTTATTTTTATTTTCTTTTACTTTACAGCTATGCAGCTATAAAAGTATTAATTAGTGATACTTATTTTACCATAGAAACTATTTGTGACCTTAGATTGATTTTTTTTTTCTGGAATTTCATAAAAAACATTCCTCAAACAAATCTTTTGGATATCTATCTTTTGAATATCTATTTTCGAATCACATCGTACAAAAATTTCAAATAACAGTTATTTTTTAGAAAAAACTGAGAAAAATAATTTTTTTCATGTTGGACTTACAATAATTATTTATAACAATATAGCATTTTATGTTTTTTCCAGTATAATTATATCTTTAAACTCGATATATATATATTGCATTTTACAACGCAGAGAGAAATGAAGCGATCATTAGTTCTTCCTCATGTCATGAATAATTCTCTTTGACATTTTGGTCTTTTCTTGCATGAACAACGGATGTTTGATATTACTCGAAGAGTGATTAACATGCTAAGAATACGTGGTAATAGTTTATCAATAGTACCACGGTAATATTTTCTCATAGCGAGGTTAATGTATAACTTGACCTCGTTTGTTGACCTCACTGGTTGCTAAGCACAGTCGTATCGGCGTGGCTCGGCGGAGTGAGGAAGGAGAGAGGGTTAAGCTTTAGCGACGTTGCCAAATTGCCTGCGAATGAGGATGATCTAACCAACCAATGCGATGCAACCAACCAATCAGTAAGTCGACCGGTCGTTCAATGTATTGAAAATTTCTGGTATCATGAACGGAACAGTTGGGTAATTATGCGCGGAACCAGTAGGATTAATCGCTCAATTGGCAACCGTTTTTTCTTAAAATTTCCTGTTTTCTGTTTATTTTTGTTTGTAAATTTTATAGATGTATTTTTATATATAAATTGAAAATAATAATATTTAATATAGTATAATATAATTATATTTAAAAAAATCTTAATATAATTTATGAAATGCACAAGCAGTTTTTACAATAAAACGCACATTAATATAGTAGCATGGCGCTACAAAATGAAAGAAAATAAAAGAAAAAATGTTGAAATGTAAATGTTGATTTTGCTATTTGTATAATATAATCATGTATACAAATATGCATGATTATATAAATTTGATATACATGAATATAAATTGTCTATTTTACCCTTTTAAAGAGAAATTAGGCAATATCTGTTGGACAATGATTGCCGCTTATATAGATTTATTCTTACCATTTATATAGATTCTAAAAGAATAAAAGGAAGAAAAAAGTGTAGAAAACGCAACTAAATAGATTTTTTATTTGTCATTTTTTATCATCTTTTTCATTCCTTTTTTTTCTATCATGTATACTTATCCTGTTTTCAGAAATACAAATGTGTAGAAGTATGCAAATTAAAGAAACAAACTTTTAATATTTAAAAAGGAAGAAATGTTTCGCAAAAAGTTTCATCGACTTGTTTTTCCGTCCAAATTAGACTCACAGATGTCACACGAAGTTATATTGATTACGCAATCAAGACAATATTTAATATGCATTTAACTGTTGTGCAATGTGATGCTGACTTGTTATATTCATTACGTTAAGTATGTATTACATAATCGGTGACCAATTTCAAGCAATTTACTATTCAAAGCTGCGAATTATTTTTAGCCTGCGTAAAATATAGAAAGTCATTCTATAGTATAGAGAGCCAATTCTTAACATGTACAGTACAGATATATACATGTATACGTTATACGTATACCCACAAATTAAATATTTCATTATATTTCCCCTCTTCGATGTTCTAATAATAGACTCATAAATTATATTTTATTTTTTTACTGTTACTAACAATAACTTAATAATAATAATAAAAATTATAAAAGATTATAATATTAAAAAAAAAACACGTTATTTATTAAAAAATATTTAAATTTATGTAGCATATAAGTTTGAAAAATAAATTGTTAAAAAATTGTTGTACTTTGAAATATTAATTAAAAGCAGATATAAGATTATTGCAAATGTCAAATATACAGTAAATATATAGCAAATACTTAAGCAGTATTGGACTATAATCACGTATTTAAGCAGTACTTGATAATCAATTATTGCTTAAATATATGATTATATATTAAATATATGATAATTGTATGCATTATATTATAATATGCATACATAAGAACTTGAATTGCAATGTAGTGTTTATGTATTATATATGTATTATATATTTATAATCAATATTTATAATCAATTTATAATCGAAGTTATATAAATAATTTAAAACATATTTTATATTTAACTTTGTGAAACATTTTATATTTAATTTATAATTTAGAATAAAATTTTATGTGCCATATAAATTCTATATCGTATCATGGGTCGTAAAATGGGATTAAAAATAAAGTGAAGTATAAAAATTTTATGTTCTTGGATCGCGCTATTTTACAACTTGTGCTTCATAATATATTATTCTTATGTTGGTAATTTCTTTAGAGAAAGCTGCTTTATAACTATGTCCACTAAGAGGCTGTTCTGAGATTAGGACCTTTTTCATTAAAAAAAAATTTTTTTTTTATAGCGACCCTGGAAAATAATAATAAATCAGAATGGTTTCCCCATTTCTTTTCTTTGGTAAACCTTCAATAAAATTGGGGCATATGTGAAATAAGGGTCGGAATCCGGAACTCACTATGGTTGGTTTCATAATTCACGCGTCACTTCACATATTTGCTTTAAAAATAAAAAGATGTGTCAAATATATTTTTCTCTCAGATAATACATTTCGTAAGAATTGCACGTTATTCTTTTTTTGAAAAGAATAATTGATTATAACTCAGATAATTTAAAGTTTGAATTTTATCCTTTGACTAACGTATTTACAAGAAAGGAAATATGAGAATGCCACTGTTCATCTTTGATAACAAAAATAACAAAAATATAACTTTCAAAAAGCGACTAAGATTTTTTTTTTAATAAGGATTTCTTCGCCTTCACAAGATGTTTAGTGACAAAAAAACGAGTCGTCATTATGTATACAAATAAAATATAATTTTATAACATAGTTGAAATAAAAAAATATGTGATATTTCGAGATGTATTCCTATAAAAAATTCTTGAAGATATGAACAGATGATTGCTACCGTGCGCGCACTCTTACAACGTGTAAAAAGATCTCAAATCGATTAGAGTTCTTCAAATAAGTTTTTTTTTTTTTTAAATACCATTTAGATAATTTTTTATTGATTCGATTTGAACATTTTTGAAAAACGCACAATTAGAATGAAAATGTGAAAGATGTCTAAACTCTTATTTGAGGAACTCAGAAATCGAAGGGAACTATTAGGAGAACTATAGGGAGAGTATTTCTATAGATCTTTCTTTTTTCTTCTCCAAACTAAAGGTCCGAAATATATAAAATTCTTTCCTGTAAAAAGATGAAGGAGAATCTGTATCTTCTTCAATAATATTGCAATACTTGTTAAGAGTATCATAAAGTTATTTCTGGTCTGGGATTATATGTATGCTTGATTGTATGTATGAAAAATTGAATAAGCTAATGAGGTCACATTAATATGTATTCTTGATATATAATAAAAAAGTGGTAAAAGAAGTAGATAGACAACTTAATTGATCAGATGTTCTCTTGTAAGCAGATTCTCTGTCGGAAGTAGGAAGGTCATCAATTATCTAAAGAAAGATCAGATAAAAATATTTTACGTTTTTGTCTTTTGCAAAATAGAACAAATTTTAAATAACAAATCAACCAAGAAATAAGACAATGAACTCCTGTTTATTCAGGAACATTGGCACATGTGTATATGTAAAATTTTTTAAAATTCTAATATTGAGGAAAAATGACAATCCAAAGAAAAAACATACAATACGGCAAATAAATATATAATATAATAATATAAATATAACAAAAAAGAAAAATCTCATTGTATAATAGCAAATGTAATATTATCTGATATTTATGTCACTTAAAAAAATAATTATTTTTTAACTTTAAAAATATGTATTATGCAAAAATATAACTAAATATAACACAAGAATCATTTTTGGCTTTTGGCACATTTATTTAGATTATATCCATAAGAAAATGACGAAGAAGCAGTTAACATCTTTCTATTGAAGAGATTACATAAGATAGTTGTAAATTTAAAAAATTAAAAAACGTATTATTTCTTCTAATTTTTACTATATTTCCTTCCTTTCTTCTATTTTCTATTAAAATTTTCTTTCTTCTTTCTAGGATGTATGCGAAAGATTGTAACGTTGACAGTTTATCAAAGCGGTATCTTCTATCGTATTGTAAACGTTAAACATCACGCCGGTCTTTGCGGACCGGCGCTATTTTGTGTTTACGCTACGTCGCCGCGCCGATTTCTGTACCAAAAATGAACATTTCGTTTAGGTGACATCTATTCTTGAGAATGAAAAGTATGAAGTAGAGAATATTATAATACTTTAAAACAAAATTCAAAAATTGATGTATAGAAAGATGCGTATCTCTCCAGTTTACGGTGTTATGCGGCATAACAAAATCGGTCCGCAGGAACCGGCGTGGTGTTTAACGTTTGCAATACGATAGAAGATACCATGCTTTGATAAACTGTCAACGTTACAATCTTTGTTGCATACATCCTAGAAAGACAGAAAAAAATTTTAATAGAAAATTAAGAGAATAAAATTAATAGAAAATAATAGAAAAAGAAGAAAAGAAGGAAATATAGTAGAAATTAAAAGAAATAACGTGTATTTTTAATTTTTTTAATTTACAATTATCTTACGTAATCTCGCCAATAGAAAGATTTCAACTGTTTCTTCGTCATTTTCTTATGGATATAATCTCATCTCATCAAATAAATGTGCAGCCAAAAATGATTCTTGTGTAATCATATTTTCGCATAATACATATTTTTAAAGTTAAACGTTATAGTATTTCCTATCATGTGTTTGATAATATGGTTTGCGTGCTGGCATATTCTTATTCACATTCTTCTAATATGCGTTATATAAATAAACATTAACCTTGACGAACAAAATCTTGCATATACACACGAGACTGAAAAGTGAAATTTTAAATTGCATCAATTTTATTTAAATTAGTTGCCATCGAAAGCTTATATCGATATTCTATCAAAAAAGTTGTTAGATTTTTTATTACCTTTTTAATGTTTGAGATATTTCAAAATGACAGAGGAATTTCAGATAAGCTACTCGGTAGAATCGTATACTATGACATAATCGACAGTGTCAGTCGATTTTAATATACCTAGCGTCGCTAGAGAAATTTTTGTCTTGTTGTTTGATAATATATAATAATATTCTAACTAATTGCTGTTAATTTTAGACAACAGAATTTTGTTCTAATGATTGAAACATTGAATTGTATTGAATATTTGAATATATCATATTAAAATTTTTAAGTTTATGAAAAAATAAATTTAGAAATTTTTCTAAGTTTAATACATACAAATTAAGAAATTACCTAAAAAAAAAATAGCTGCAATTAATTTTTTGTCACGCTTTCATCGAAGAACGTTTCTTTTAAATATCTGGCAGTAGTTGACTAATATTTAGCTCTTATTTATTTTGTTATTATTTTTCTTTTCCTGCAAGAAATTTAATTTTTTCGTAAGTTATTAGATGTTATTTTTATAAATAAAAGTAGCAATTTTATGAAAGTTTCATATTACATTTCATATTACATTGGTATGTGCATTGTTATATGTTTTTCGAAATTCCAATCATATATCATATTATAGAAACAAGAAAAATAATATTAGCATGTGTATTACATTTGTGTATATACGGGTAACAAATGCGGAATACAAAATCATACAAGATAATATAAAGAAATTAATATAACATTAATAAGAATAAATATATAGAAACTTTATATATATATATATATAAATTAAAGAGTATATGACGTTACGATTCGAAAAGTTTGAAGTATATGTATTATTATATCAAGCAAAAGATTTTATATTCAATTATCACATTTAGTTGTAATATTTATTTCCAATTTTTCATTCTGTTGTTTTTGTGTTTGAAATACAAAAATTGCATAATCGTATATGATAAAAAATGATAATTTACGTTCTAATATTTTAAATTGAACCGTTCCAAATTGCCTATATCTATTGTAAAACAAAATAAAAAAATTAGATTGGAAAGCTATAATTTTAAGTTTCTGCAATTTTTAAGTTTAAAAAATATATATTTTTCTGTTTTTTGAGTTACTTTATAACATATTCAAATTCAAAATTGGAGAAAGATACTTATGCATATGTTTCTTTTAAAATCAATATATCTCACGGAAAGACTCGTTTTGCTGAAGTACATATCTAAAAATTGAGCTAGATTTGAAAATTTTGTTGAACTATCAAAATAATTAAGTAGGACTCTCATGATGAGTAATAACAAATTTTGATATTCTATTAGCTTCTTACTTATACTAATTATACATAGATACATTAAAAACTCTTTTCTTAAAAAAAAAAAAACGTGTCAAGTATATAAAAATTTCGTTGTATTCTTGAAAAAAAATTTAAAAAGGAAAAAATTAAGTAAAAAATTAACTGTTCAAAAGATATGAAATAAATTCAATTAGTCAATTCAATTACTATTATTGACGAATCTAACTTTACAAACACTTTTGAAAATATAATATTTATATAACATAATTATGTAATATAATATAATATTTAAATAGAATTTCTGTCATTTTATTTTTCTGTATTGTAATTTCATACAAATTCAAACAAGTTGTATAAAATAAACTTAAGATTAAAATAATGCTGCATGGAGCGTGAACTATGAACATGACTTACGCTTTCATACATTAAGTGATTTTATTTCTTGGAAAACGTGAACTATTCACATTGTTCTGTGTACTTGATAAATACGAATCAATTGAGTTATAGCTATGAATAAATTGCTTGCTGAAGGCCGTGCGGTTATAAGTTCAATTTTTACACATAAAGTAAACATATATAAAAAATAAAAACGTAGTAAAAAATGGTGATACGCAATGGACATTAGAACACAATTTATTAGGTCTTTCCATATTTATTGAAACAAAAATAAAAAATAATCTAGATGATTTATTTCAGTTGAAATACGATTTGAAGATTTGCGTTCAACTTCTTGTAGTTAAACGTGATATTAACATAAAAGACCAATTATTGCTAAAACAAAATTAGAATAATTTTAAAATATGGCAAATGAAGATTTATGGCAAATGAAGATTTTTTTGAATACTATTGAAATTCATTACTCTAAAAAAAAACAATAAGTATATTTATTTCATATACCTATAATACTATCTACATTTCCTCAAAAGATTAATTCAATTTATAATTCAATCTAAGAAAAGCACAAGATATGATTATTATTATTATTAAGATTATATAAGCGTTGAAACGAATATTATCTCATGAATGCCAATGCCATGACTAAAAATCAAACAATTTTAATCGCAACAGGATTACGAAGTTATTGCCATCATAAATAAGTTTGACAACAATGCGTTGATACGCGTAACATATGAAAGCGTAAGTCACATTCGTGATTCATGTTCTGTGTGAAGATAGCATAAAAACTTGATGTATTCGATGTATTTCTATAAATATTGTTTTGCTTTAATATCCCTTGGAAAGGTCGCATATTCTTAAGCAAAGAAAGCGAATTATAGTGTGAAATTTGACACTTTTTATGATACTACATCATTGTAGCATCAATAAAACCATGTATCAGTTTATTTCTTTCATATTCTGATAATAATTTGTGAATTTTAAAATATTATTGAATACTAATAAGACACTATTAATATTTCTCTCTCATCTGTTTATAGCGTTTACATATATTTATATAAATGTTGTATATAATAATAATAATAATCTTTTAATTCTTTATTAAATAATTTATTTAAAATATTATTTTAACACATTGTGGATGTCTTGTAATTAAATGGCGACCAGCTATTCAAATGCTTTTTGCATGAAAGTACAATGTCACAATTAAACTACTATAATATTATCTGAATTATTAATGGATATATTTTAAAAAATTTTATAAGGTTATTTATCAACGTTTAATACCAACCAACGTTTAATACAAACCAAAATAATACATAAAATAAACGATTTCCAAACAGACAAAGGCAATGAGTTGAAAATACATAAATTAACGTAGGTCGCGCACGTCTGGCTGCTGAACTACGTAAAACTACATAGTCCGTCCAACAATGTGTTAAGATGACGCATGGTTTTATGTGCAATGTAATGATGCAATGTAAGTAAAAAATTTTGCAATGTAGTTCGTTTTTCTCCCTTCAAAAGTATAGGGCCTTATAATCCGAAAGATTATTAAAAGTAATCGAGTTATTTTTTAGAACACAATTTATTAGGCGTTTTCATATTTATTGAAAGAAAAATAAAAAATAATCTAGATGATTTATTTTAGTTGAAATACGATTTGACGATTTGCGTTCAACCTCTTGTAGTTAAACGTGATATTAACATAAAAGATCAATTATTGCTAAAACAAAATTAGAATAATTTTAAGATATGACATATGAAGATTTATGGCAAATGAAGATTTTTTTGAAAGTATCCTATCTTTTTCTATATCTTTTTATATATTACGTCAATCGATAGCATACCCATTGGAAATTAAAAAAATTATTGCTGAGAGATCCGAGAAAGTCCGTGAGAAGTTTCCTCTCCTAACATCTCATAATTGGACACAATTGAGGATAATCCCTTTTGATGATGCGATCAATAAGGAAGAGAAAAATTTTGTCTGTATTGTTGCGCCTAGGTCTTGTTCGCGTACAATACTCTTGCTCGCGCACTCACGATAATAATACTAGAGCTTGAGGGTAAAACCCTATTTATTTTATACCAAGTATGAGCACGACGTAACGTCTGTTCGGTTAAAAGGTCACGGCCCGAAAACCGGTGGCGTCTGTTAAACAACGTCGCACATTGTCGTTACGAAGAACGTTTCGCGACTTCTCTGCCAAAGCAGCTCGATTCTGAGGATCATGTCAGTGCGAACGTAACAATTGCACGTCATTCACGAATCTATGTATTTACCTAATTTTTTGATATTATAAGATTTGAAATTATATATTTGTAATAGCATTTTTTTTACTTTTTTTAACATTTTCCATTAAATAAATAGAATAAGAGATGAAAAAATATGTATAAATAAATTATGTATAAATATCTAGTTTTTAACCTTCTCTGTATACAAATATTTTTAATAACTTTAACCATATAGCCTTACTACTACATGCAAATTCATCAATTTCAATGAAATTTTTTTCAAATTGTATGTGAAACATGTCACAGATGACATTCCTAAAAAACTTTGGAATTTTCCATTCGGAAACTTTTACGTTTTTATTTTATAATCTGGGGTGTGTTTGTACTCCCGTACGCAGAGAGAAGATTAAATAAATTTGACATTTTCAGTGATCGAGCGGCTTTTTGTATCCAATATTAATTAATGAGTTATTCATATTTATTTTAGTACTTGGAATTACTTGCTTATTTGATCTTGTAGCCTTATGTGAAAGCTAGGAATCTCTCATTAGTAAATTGATATACAATGCCATAATGGTAATGTAAGCATTTTATTATGCTCCTACATACGATATTTATTTCAAAAAATATTATCTCAGTTAGAGTTCGAATCTCCTTATTTTCCAGAAAGAGTGTTAGTCGCCGAGGCTTTACATTCTAATGAACTTCTCTAATCTATTTATCGCACTAACGATATCTAGTTAAGATGATATTTTTTGCAATAAATTTTGTGTACACGGTTTATAAGATGCTAATTTATATTAACAATATAAATTATATATAAATTATATATAATTTAATATATATAATGCCAAATGATTTATTGATTTTTTTACAAAGAATCAGATACTAATATTTTATTAGTAAGTAAAACCTATACGATTTATTATTTGCTTCCAATTTATGTACATTATTGATTTGTTGTTTGTATCTTAAAGCTTTATATGAAAGGTACAAGAATTATATTTTATAATTTTTCTTGGCAAAACAGAAAATGCAATATATTGTTAACAGAAAATTCGTAAGGATAAAAAAATCGCTTTCATTTTTGTAGGTTTATAATATGACTGTTTAAGAATACAATGCTGTTGATTTTATTACGAAATTCGCACAATTGATGAAATTAGAACTGAAACTCTGAAGCGGCGCAAAAAATCGGTAGCAGTACGCCGACATACATCAGATACGGACGGTTATTGTTATGTTAAAAGACTTCTTTAGAAATATATCAAAATAAGAGATCTGTTTTTTAGCAAAATATCGTCTGTACATTCATTGTAAACTCACTTAGAGAGATGAAATAGATTTGAAGTTTGGTAAAAGCAAGAAAGCGATGCAATCTAATACAGCGACAAAAAACAAGATAAGAAAACAATTATTGAAAGAATCACAGACTGAAACAGATTTAACCCTTAACCGGGCAGAAAATATTAGCTACGTAATTAGGCAGTTCGAAGCCTTAGAGGCCCCTATTATTTTTCAGATTTTGCAATAAAATGCAAATTTTAAATCGAAAAATTTCATTATCGGAAAAATCAAAGAAAAAACGAAAATTTATCAAATCGAAAACTTAGTGTTACACGCACATTTGAAAAAAAAAAAAAAAAAATGATGCTCTCTGGATCTCTGAGTGCCCTCTTGCCCGGTTAAGAATTAAGTCGATATTCATGATCTAATCTTATATTCAAGATTGCCATAGGCAATCAGATTCCATCCAACCATTAAAATGTCTACAGCGTCTTGAAATCAAGACGATCTTGAATATAAAATTAAACTACTGAATACTAATCTTAGACGTCACAGTACAGTGTTGGCAGTTTTTAAAAGAAATATACACATAGTTGTATTACATTTTAAAAAACATTATATCTAAACTTTAAACGCGTTTTCTCGAAAACAGAATTTTTCAGAAAATAGATTGTTTCCTTAAAAGTCACGAAATTGTAAAATAAAATGCGAAACACTTAAAATTTTCGAGCATGTCCTCAATGACAAAAGAAACTTTTGTATGTGTGTGTATATATATACATTTAAATAAATTTTGTATTAGAAATTAATTTTCTATATCTCAAATATAATAATAAATAATGTCTAAACAGAGAACTGTATCCTTTTAGTCTTTTTTCTGAAATAAATTCACAAATTTCGTTTGATTATACAAACAAAACTGTCTCCTCTCTTTCCTTAAGTTCATAAATAAATTACTTTGTTTTAAAATGTATTATTTAAGATTGCTTTTCTCGAGAATCGATCAAGTGAGACTTTTAAATGTTTAATCTATCTTTAATTTTGAATCTATCTATTTACAACCTTTTCAATAAAAATGGACTTATACATAATAGTTTTAAATATTATTTTGTTACAGAATTTACTTTTTATATTTAAGTGATATATTAGGTTGATAAGAAAATGATGTCGGTTTTATATATTATTTGACTTTGCTATTTGTTTTTGGAATAAATATTTCTTTTAATATATTCATGTTATATACCATTTTAAAGTGCAGATTTCGTACTATATTTCTCTGCTATTGGTTTTATTTTTATTATTATTTTTGGTCCATTATTATTTATAGAATTCAGATAGAGAAGAAGCAATTGCGAGCGATTTTTGTACGAATTCAAACTAGGCCATAAAGCAGCAGAGGCGACTCGTAACATCAACAGCGCATTCGGCCAGGGAACCACAAACGAACGTATGATGCAACGTTAGTTTCAAAAATTTCGGAATAGAGATGAGAGCCTTGAAGATGAAGAAGGACATTGTGGACGTCCATCGACAGTTGACAACGAGGAATTAAAGGTATTGGTCGAGACAGATCCGCATATAACGATTCGAGAGCTTGCTGTAAAGTTAGACGTAAGTCATCCAATAGTTCTGGATCACCTCAGGCAACTTAGAAAATCAAAAAAGCTCGACAAATGAGTGCATTGAATAAAAGTCAAAAACTTCGTCGTTATGAAATGTGCTCTGCGTTTCTTTTGCGCAACAACAACGATCCATTCTTCGATTGCATTGTAACATGCGATGAAAAATGGATTCTATACAACAATCGGCAGCACTCAGCAGTGATTGAACCGCGACGAAGCTCCACAACACTTCCCAAAGCCGAAGCTGCACCAAAGAAAGATTATGGTGACGGTTTGGTGGTCGTCAGCCGGTCTGATCCACTATTTCCTGAATCCAGGTGGAATCATCACGGCAGAGAAGTATTGTTAAGAAATCGACGAAATGCACCGCAAATTGCAACGCCTGCGTTGCAATGCCGGCATTGGTCAATAGAAAAGGTCCCATTCTTCTTCACGACAATGCCCAGCTACAATCGACGCTGCAGAAACTGAATGATTTAGGCTACGAAACTCTGCCTCACTTATCATATTCGCCAACCGACTATCATTTTTTAAGCACCTCGACCACTTCCTGCAAGAGAAAGTCTTCAACAACCACGATGCTGTTGAAAATGCCTTCCGAGAGTTTATTGATTGACAGGATATTGGAATTCTACGTTACGTTAATAAATAAACTTGTTTCTCGTTGGCAAAAATGTATTGATTGTAATAGTTCTTATTTCGATTAATACACTTTACTCTGAGCTGAGATATAGCGTTTAAAGTTAAAAGTTAAAAACATTATTTTCCTATCAACCTAAAATAAAACTTTTAATTAATTAATATAACAAAACTAATATCAATAGCCTACGAATGTTTGCGTTGGTATATACTTGTGACAATTGATTAAATGCAATAAGCATTTGCAATAAGAATTATGATAATCATTTTTGATTTGTTACTGAATCTAGATTTGTGCAAAGATGAAATTAATAAAATCATTCTGTCTCTTTTTGAACAATACGAAATTGTATTACTATGAGCATATTTATAAACGTTTACACGTTTTTGTTATTTCTCTTTTTATATACTCAGAAAAATATATCAGCAACTAGAAATTTGAGAACAAATAGCACCTGTATTATAAAATTGTTTGCGCGCGCTTTTGTATGTGTGTGTGTGTGTGTGTGTGTGTGTGTGTGTGTGTGTGTGTGT
>JANQDE010000005.1:369373-407626 GCA_037157785.1 Cephalotes varians | reverse complement strand
AGAATCTGTATGTGATATCTAAATTTCAGATCCCATTACATTTGGCACATATAACTCTTCCAGAAATTATAAGATGAATTAATTTTTGTACAGAAATTTGAAAACTATCTCTCATTTACTTTCGTCTTTAAATATAATGATTCGCATTCAARAAACTTTATTAAAATATTGGAGGAATTTATTAGAATAAAAAGTTTCATAATGCTGYGCCTTTTATCCTATGTGATTTTTTTATTAGAGAAATAGAACCACCGCCTCCATCTAGCGGCCGCGTATATTATATTTCGTTTCAAAATATATTTGTCTAAACTGAAATGAAGRATATAGTTATCATATCTTATTTGTATGAAATTTATATAACTGTGTAATTTGAGTTAAGTTGCTATTTCACTATCGATKAATAATTCACATATGTTGCCGTGACTATATTTTTATAGTATTCAAAATTACCTTCGTTCTTATTACTTTATAAAACTARTTGAAGGTACTTGAATTTTATTGTCAAAAATATATAGAATCATTTTATTGTCAGAACTTCGTCAGAATTTCGTTTTCTCTCAAAATGTATGTAATATTAACACAACAATGAGTTGAAAATCTTATTTAATTCGAATAGATGGTGTGAATGAAAAACAATTATCATGGATTATATTTCTATTTATTCTGTGAATAGTCTTTAAGAGTTTACGCTAATAATATTCAGATTTAAATGATTCTAATTCAATTTTTTTGCATTGAATTGCATTAATCATATTGTTACGCTCCTATTTCATCCTGTTATATTTGAAATTTATTGTGTGATTAATATGGCAATCAACTTGAAGTCAAAAGAAAAATCTTTAGGATTTTCAAGTTTAAACAAAATTAAACAGACATCTTTAAAGTCATCTTTAAAAAAATAGATTTTGAGATGTTGTCTTATAGCTATGTTGTCTTGAAGTTATTTTGCTACGTATCATATCACCATGTTTAATATGCAACAAATACAATTGTGATATGATATATCTCTCAATCTCGTCATTAAATCATATAAAAATTTGGGATAAAGTTAGGATGCAGGAGTTAAATTCTTACTAACAATCTCCTATCTCACATTAAAGTATACATGGTAAAATTCTTCAGCTATTCAAATCTGTCAAAAATAGATTAGAAAAATAGACAGCAAAGTGTCTGCTACAAATTTTGTTGACAGAAAAGCTATGGTTCATATAGGACTTAGCATACACAATGCTGTAGGTAAAAATATTGCAAAAATTGTCAACAAAATATGATGACAGATTGATGGCAAAAATCAAACAAATTTTGATATTTGTTATACAATTGATGTATTTTGACATACAATGCTATACAATTGACAGATTAATGACAGAAGAGAACCCCCGTTTGACCGATTCTATTTTTGCCATCAATCTGCCGTTATGTTAGCAAATTCTGTCGGCGAAACAGGTTTAATATGGATATACCAATTGACAGATCAATTTGCTAGCAATTTCCGATCGAATTTGTTGCCAATCTACTGATATAACGTAATATATCAGTTTGCTTACTGGATCCCGATTAGTGTGATCTAACAAAAGTGCTATCGGGCCAATATGTTGAGTCGCAGATTTCCAAAGATTTCCTGCAATTGCGAGTGTGTCAAAACGCATACGCGCCGAAAGAAAACTCTTTTGCCGTTTCCACTCAGAACTCCACCCAGAATTCTTCCACGATCAACTGCTCTGTGCGATAATCTCCATTTGACAAGTCGGTTCATTTTCCTTGCACTTCCTGCACTCGGATCATTCGCTCCTTCTCTTTTCGACGCTTGGATATACGTTTACATCTCGTCTCCGAGCGTGTAACGCTTGGGAGTGCAGAAAATAAATCGTCACCTCCGCGACGATCCGACGAACCAAATTACCGACAACGTTGTCAACGTGCATGTCGTTCTCGGATTTCGATGTAATTTTACTCTCCCTCGAAGAGAGAAAGAGACACTCTTTTCTGTTAATTAAATTTCAAACTTATCGATTTCCTAGTACGCCACTCGATACGTGGAAGGGATTCAATGCTTGTTGGTTAACGGCGAGTGCATTGTTTTGTAAACAACGACAGTTGTTCGGCCAACACGTCGATTGTCAGTTAATAACGACTGACAAGAGTGACAAGCCGTAGCTTTGATCATGTGTACCTTTTCATGCTGGATTCGAGTAAACAGTTTCCCTGTCGTCTTTTGTTTTCGCTAACAATTGCGATATCGTGATTTCAAAACATGTAATAACGCGTGCGTGAAAAATTTTTTTTCTGTCGATGAGAATGGCGTATTTACGTTGTCGAAATTACAATTGATTGATTTGATTGTAATTGATGATTTATTAACATCATTTACTAAACAATTTATTGAATATAACATAATTTGTTAAATAGGCGTGTAAATTAAGCGAGATAATTGTATATAGAAAATCACGATTTTTATAAATTTACAATAGTTTAGCACAAAGACAGCCTTTTGCTGCTTTTGTAGAAAAGTTAAAAACATTCCTTGAATTCAGTGTAAAAAAAATTCCGCTAGCGTCTAAGCGAGAAAATCAATAGAGTTTTATTATTCAGTAGATAATAAAAACCGGATCTAAAAACGCATTGGAAGTTCATCGACAGCGAATGTTTGCCACTAACTTTGCCACAAAATATGTTTGGATCACTACGTAGCAAGTTTCAGACAGTGCAAGAAGGTATATCCGCTAGGTAAAAGATTTCCTATATTTACTATCTTTTATTTGTATTGTGCAAAGATATGGATGATATGGATAATAATAACAATGATAGAATTAATGATAACTCTTCACAAATCGTGTACTAATGAATGATAAAAATAAACTATAAAAGATAATGTAGCAACATGGGGAACTTTTAAAACACCAGAATATTATAATGTGAATATTATATGTGATTTCAGTATACGTGGATTGTCCATTACCGAGCAATCAAAAAGCAAAAAATCAACCAATGTAAGAAACGTAAATTATGATGCTGGGGCAGATGTTCTGCATCATTTTCAACTACAGTGGAATGAGCTTCATGAGCTCGCGGAGGAAAACGCGGGAAAGGCTCAGGAAGCAGATATGCTGATATCCTCTATTTACGAAAAACTTCAACACGAGTGGAATAATGTTACATGTTTAAACAGCACCTTAGCTTACATTCCAAAGATTAATAATGCAATTCAAGAGCTCATGGACCAAATAGGTAGTTTTCCTCTTCAGAGACAAAACATGATAAGTTAAAACACGAATGAAAATCGAATCTTTCTAGAATTATTATTTATTATGTCTAAGGAAATTTACAAGAAATGTTCGAAGAAGTTGAAGGAGCTTTGTATCGATTGGAAGACCTAAATGAAATGTTAGATTTACAAAGTAGACAGTTGGATCACAGGTTCCAGTTGGCTTTGTACAAAGAGAAAAAATTGATAGAATTAAATAATTTCAAAGGTGAGTACTTCATGTGATGAAGCAAACGCATTTTATTCGATCAAAATTTTTCATGATTTATTTTAAATTAATTTTTTAGCAAAACTAGCTAATGAACACACGGAGAGACTCTCACAACACGAATCAAACCAGCAAAAAAAATTGAAGGAACGGCGAGAAACCTTTGAGGAAGCTTTTAAAGAGGATCTTGAAGAATACAAAGCAACTGGATCTATACCAAGTATATTTTTTTATTTTTATATAATCTTACAAAGAAAAAAATATATGTGAGCATAAAAAGAAAATAAAAAAATCGTAAAAATATCTAAGCAAAAATATTCAAATGTAAATTTGTAAATTAAATATGAATCTTGTAATATGTAAATATTGTGAATAATTATAGAATAATTGTAGGTTGAATATTGCATGGAAATCTTGCCAATTGGCAAATCTGTATATTCTTGTTTAGATATGATTGTCACAGTATCAATTGGAAAGTTGCCAAGTTCAAGCTATTATTTTGTAAAAAATGGAATAAAATAAACATTATTATGTAAAAGAAATCAGTCATTTTTTGTAAAAAGAATATACATTTATTAATTTATAAAAATAGCATAAAAAACTTACATGGAGATTTTCCATGAAAAGAAATTTATCTGAAATTCTTTGAAGGCAAAAATTATTAATATCAAAAAGTATATTTAATGGATTTTAAAAGCATCTCTATTATTGTGCTGCTTCAGAATAAATTATTTCGAAAACATATTACTGAATCATGCAATTAGCTGAATTGATTCCTTCTTATCATAATTTTATCATAAGTTGATACACACACGCGCGCACACACATATATATATATATGTACATTTCTTCCTTTTACATTAGATATTAATAAAAATGAAATGATTTCTTCTACATCTATAATCTTTATAATCTGTCTATTCATTACAGAAGATAACAATCTTTCAGTTTCAGCAACTTTCCAATTGTCACAATATGTACATATGTGATTAATATGTCTGTTCCAAATTTAGAGTTACCAGTCTCTGCGGAAGGCCCATCTTTGGACGAGATAGTGTTAGATATTGATTCAAAGATATTTGATGAGTTTTTAGAGAATTAGAGGCGGAAGACTCAAAATTGTCGATATCTTCTTATTTAAATAATAGTACATGCGATGGAGCATGATTTTTAACTGCATTTCTTACAATTAGATATTAGGGCTGTGACAATATTAGGACTCAGACAATTTAAACTTCTTAATATGAAAAAATTAGTGAAAAGTTTCTCATATGAATGCTTCCAATTTTTCTATCAAATGCTTAAACTAATTTTTAAATTAGAAGAAATTTTGTACAGTTCTCACAAAAAAATATAACTATATTTTGTAAATTGTATAATGTATCATTTATTATTTAAACTGAAGAAAATTCGAGTTTTACCCCGCAACAATTGTCTCATATGTAAATAGAAGAAAAAAATGTTATTTTGTTAAATTTCCTCTCTCTTAACTGTATCACAGTTTTTAAAAAATAAATCGATATGTATTATTTTAGAAATTTCTATATTTATAATGTGCTTACCTAATAAAATTTATACAATTCACAATAGATTTTTTTTCTTTAATTCTTTGTTTCATATTTTTTTTACTTCAAACAAATATATAATCGATATAAAAACACCAATTAAAGAAAAATATTCTGTTTTTGATATAAAGTTTACATTTTTTTTCTTTAATAAATACAATAAATTTTAACTTTTGCATTTTTTAATCTTTCTCTTACAATTAAAAATAACTCTTATGTAGCTAAAATTTTCTTTCTCATTAAAAAGTTATTTCTAACAAAAAGAATCGTAGATATATTGAATCTTTCAGATGATAAATTATCAAAGATTCATAATCACTTTTTAAGATTTCCATAAAATAAACTAAACTCTAAACATTTTAAATATCACTTAAACGTCAAAGATAAGTATATTGGACTCCTGAATTTCAAAATAAATAAAAATAATTCATAAAGGGGCGATAGGAGTCGGCGCGGTAGGAGGTACGCAATCAAATTTATAAAAATTAATTGTCTTAAATGCTTTTAATGAAGACAAATCGATCGTCAATAAGACATCTACTGATCTCCGAATTACGCTTACCGCGCCGATTCCTATCGCCCCTTCATGAATTATTTTTATTTATCACTTAAATATATTTTTCTTTTGTGTGATACGTTTCGAAACATTTTAGATACAATGCCATGACTGTGTTTCGATATGCACTGAAAGTCTATAATTAATATACGTAATATGTATGACAGTACATCGAGGATGTTTGCACTTCTTTAGCATCGTTTATATTTTCATTCACTTACCTGCAGTAAGAGATGTATGTACATGTCGCTAAGATTAATCCTTACATAGCGATGGCTGTGTGTTATTGATAGAACGTTAAAATTAAAACAAATTAGGATCGTAACGTTCAAGTGTTAAGCCAGCGACACACCGAACAGAAGGCAGAATTTCTAGTAATTTACTAAACGCAAGCAATCCAGCAGGAAAACAAGCATCGTGTGCCGCTGGCTTTAATTTTCGGTTTACCGCTTGTGCAACGTCAAAATTAGCTTCGCGAATCGTAGCGCCACGCAGTGGAGAACCGTGATACTTGAGCCCACGTGGTTCGTCAGCACGATCATTTTTGTTTCGAGATTTGTCAAACATGCGTTAAGAAAGTCGATTGGAAAAAAAATTCAATCTGTCGTTTAGAAGACTCAACTGAGGTAGTCGACACTTTTCAGGTGAGCGTCACGATTATCACAAATACAATAAAATTTACGCGCACTGTTCCAATGTTTTCGTGCTAAAGTTTTGAGGTTATCCGCGCTCCAAGACGGTGCACCGCCGATGTCGTGATATTTATGTAATGTTATTTTTAGCGAGAGGACCATCGCATTCGTCGAAGTTCAGCAAGCAGGCAAGATTCGCCGACGATGGATCCTGGCTTCCAAATGAGGAAGAGGAAGGAGAGGCTGTACGACAAGATGCACAAGAGCGCCGTGCGCGTCTGCATGGGCGTCACGCTGATTACCACCTTCCTCCTCGGTTCTAAGGTGTACGAATACTTTCGTTACGTTCGACCCTTGCAACAGGTGCAGAGTAAACTGACTCAGGATGAACTCCTGCTCGAGGGTAGGAATATAGAAGATTCTTCGAATATAGAATTGTCGACGTAGGATGGAATGCCATACAGTCGAGATGTATGTGTAAACAATCCTTTTCACATATGGGCAAGAGAAATAAAAATATTGAATGACACGACGCAGAGAAATGTCTTTTCAACAATCGGAATGTGTTTATGGTCCACATTTATGGACTGTAAATAAACTTGTGTACATACATCTGTAGTCTTATGTAAAAATTAAAATTATGTTCATTGTAAATAAACTTTATAGATTTTACATTTCATGTATATATTCTTAAATATATTTTATTTATAACTGACTTTTGTAATAGCAGTGTATTTTATGTAAATATTTTGAATTGCAAGTCTTTAATAATATGCATTTCTTTAAAGATCGTATTAGATGACATTAAATTATATCAGAAAACAAATTGTAGAGAAGAAAAGAAATATAAATTATTTACGAGAAAATATATATTATGTGAAAGGAAAGTTTGAATGACTATGCAAGGATATACTACAATTAATTAACTCGGAACTCATTATATTTTCTTTATTCAAGAAGTTTTAATTGCAGTTACTTCAACCCCCGCTTACTTCCCCAGTGTATAATAATTTAGTTTTATGCTATTGCAGAGTTTATCTCTTCATTATAAAAAGTATATTGTGAAACATTTGGCCCTGAGTTATCTCAAAACTTCGCCGAAAACGATGCTAAATTTTGAACTTTGAATTTGTTGCTAGAGTTTCAGCATTCGTAAAACCTATCAGCCACAATTGCACCAATCTCAGTTAATGTTAATTAAATTTTATTCATGTACCTGTGTTGTAAGCTTTTTTTTAATATAAGAATCTTATAGAGAGGCATATAAAAAGGAAATAAATTTTTTAATATAACATGGAAGATAATCATTCTTTGAGGCTCAATCAACAAGCTCACATCGTTGGTGCAATCGAACTGGAATAAAAACTTGTGAGATGCACCGATTATTTAATTTCTATTATCTAGAGACTCTACTTTCTATCAATAGGCATGAATAGAGCGTGGGATAAATTTAGTAATGTGTAATACATGTTTTTGGAGGCTATATTGCTTTCTCTGTGTTAAGATTTTCTCTTACAACGTACAAAAAGATATTTATCACTACATTTAACGTTTGCATAAAATGCATCGGAAATCATTGTCAATTCAATCCAAATGTAATCCTATTAAATTTGGAACACATCTCGCAGCTGCTTTGCACGATATCGAAATACGTATAAAATTAATATTACAATAAGAAATATATAAAAGCAGCAACCTTTGCCTCGGTTAGCCTTAAAATTGACGATTATGTAAATTTATATAATAAATATATTTACATTGGATTTCAAGAACATGCCAATATATTGATACTAAAAAATTATATATCGCCTTGTTTTTATTGAAAAAACGTTGTTCAACACTAAAAATAGTGACAATTTTTTCCAAGAATTTCTTATTACTTCATCGTATTATATTGTTAATGACAAATAATTTCTCTTATAGAATATAATCACTTTTTTTCATTAGACGAAAAACTAATCATGACAATGGAAGGATAATTTTCAGTAAACTAAAATCTCATATAAAATTTGTACAATAAATAAATGTTTTACAACTACTATTTACATTTATATCGTCCGAGTACACGTCTTACGTTTACAAAAACACGTATACGTACGAAAATATGAATAATAAGCAGGCAGTTTCTTTTTCCCTCAATGTCAACGTAAAAGCGAATCAAAAATTATCGACATAAGAAAAAAAATACCACATTCTTAATGAAACAGCTACTATAAAAGCTACTATCTGTAAGTTGTATAGAAGGCAATGCATTTTGTACGTCAACCGCTATTTACTCTTGAGTACAAAATACAGCGTGCTGTATCATTTTATATGTACAATATATATTCTTGCATAATGGACACAATTTGTACTCTATTCTTTTACAGTTTCAGCTTCGCAAAATAGTGCACTTTGAGAAAATGTTCATATAGACATTGTGTATATGTCAAATGAAATCTTTTCACAAACTTTCTATTGATTATTTATTGATCATTAGGATCAATAAAATCATTCAATGATCATATGATTTTACTGTTATATGATCATTGTATAACATATATATATATATATACATATATACACATACATACATATATATATATATATATACACACACACACACACATCTTTGAACATCAATCAGTGTCAAGTTTGAAATATAATATAACAATAAATGAACAAATTCCATGCGTTTAACGTAACATCATTATCCCGAGAGTACAATTATGTTTCCACCTTCGGTCCACATTCCACAATCCGGTTTTTATGCGTAAAATAAACGTATACTCGATAATTTAAAAAAGATACAGCAATATTTTTAAATTCAATCAGAATTCGTTATTATACCAATTAAATATATTTAAAATTAAATTATAATGTATGGATATTTTTGAATAACGCAAATTTTGAGGAAATTTTGAAGACCGACTTTTTGTTGAATAAATGAATATTCTTACAATGAATTACGTATACAAATATCCATTTTTCATCATAAAATAAAATACCAATAGTTTACACAAACTTTTTTTTTACTTTCCATACATTTGAAATAAAAAAATGGATATTACTTTGTCTCTTTTGTAATTTACTTACAAAAACTAAAGTATAAATCACACAATTAAAATTATATGTTTTTGTTCCAGAGATATAAAATAAGCAAGAGTCACAAAAGTTCAAGTTTGGTCAAATATACTGTTATAGGAATTGCCTGTAGTGTTCATGCACTTATTTCACGGTCACAATTAAGACATTTAATCCTATACATTTACAATGGATCAAATACTTGCACAAACCCTGTAGCTCATAGGCTAGAAACGTTCTGGAAACACTTTTTGGAAATCTGCTATAGATAAATAGATGGTTATGAATTATTCAATGGATTTGAGTTCGATTCGACGCGCATTGAATCGATTCTGGCGACGATTTTTAATGCTGGGCCCAACTTAATACTCATCGCTGACATGAGATGATCTTCCTTCAGTAGCATAAGAGCTTGGCCATCAATTTCCTGAATAGCAAAGTCCTCTGCATAATCGGCGCATCCCGGTAGACCGCGTATGAAATCGCATACTTCACCCACCTGAATGAAGAAATATATGTAATTTTTTACAATTTCACGTTGAAGATATTCAAATATTTTTTTTAATAAAAAATATAAAAATATATTTCATTACCGTCCATTTAACCGGATTCACTTTCGGCAGTGATTCGTCGACAGAGGATGTGGTAGTCGTAGTTAAAGATTTCTCCTCGCCGTTTTTCTTCGTCACGTCGTTATCGACGGTTTTAGTTTCAGTCTCTATTTCAGTCCACTGTTTTTCCGTAACATCACGCTCTCGTATTTCACGTTTTTTACTGTAAATAAGATTATAAATTCTTTGTTAAAAAGAATATTTGCAAAAGAAAATAATTCGACATACAATGTTTACTTGATGTATAAAATATGCTTACCTCTTTGCACACATCGATGAGCAGAATCGCTTTTCTTTCTTCAACTTGACGTTCTGTTCGTCGATCGTGTTACCGCAACTTTCGCATTTACTATCTTGATCATTAGTTCCATCCTCTTCAATTGAATAATTAGAACAAAGTTTCTTTCCTACAACGCAGATTTTGTATTAGTTTGAACTTAAAACACAATATTAATTACTCGTGAAAGTATTATATTTACTTGGGGGTTCTTCTGGGTGTGCATCTTTTTCTGTGATCGTATTATTTCTATTAAGGATATTAGTAGTTTCCTGACTCACCGCAAATGGTTCTGATGCTGCAGCATAAATAAGAAAAAAGCATATGTTTATGTCCGATAGTTGATTCGATGTGAAAGTGAGATTCAATATGACAATATAATTGATAGATAAAAAAGTGATTTTACCTTCTTGTATTACAAATCCTTCTATCACATGGGTAAGGACCTGCGGTTTCACCATGGCTTTAGGCGGCGCTTGTTTATTATTCACTATGACTGTCGCGGAGATCGGTATAATTTGTGACTCATCGCCAACCACACCGTTCGTAATTGCGTTCACTGTATTGGCAAGCCCTGCTAATGGGTTATTGCACTGTTTCTCGTCCATTTTTGGAGCAATCGTTTCCTCGTCTTTTGCCGTCTTACATTGGTCCCCATCTGTATATAAACGGTCATAAAATCATTTATATCTTCCCGAATAGATTGTACCCAATAAATTTTCTATTTATTAATACAATGAGATCAATACCCGTTATTTCCGTCTGAGGTGCTGCCGTGATATCTTCCGTAGTGACAGGTATGTCTTCTTTCTTCGCAGCTAACTTCACGCTATCGTCAGTTATTAACGGGGGATTCGTGGTAGATGGCAATATCAGAGAGCACTCAGCTTGCGGATTACGATCCGGTGACGTGATCATTATCGTCGAATTGGTGTTATCGTGAGTTGACTGATCCTGCGTCGCATTCACGATCGGCATCGCTTGAACTTGCGATGCACCGCTCATTATTTGATTGCCAATAATCGTTGGATTGATAGCCTAAAGAAAAAAAGAGTATTTATTATTTTTGATTCTGCATCTTTATTCTATAATTTATAAAGAAAAAAGTAATTCAAAAAGTAGGTTCAATATATTCCGTGCCGATTTTTAGCGACCGATTTTTAACGAACTTTCCGTTCAAGCCACGTAGGATGTATATGACTCACGATATAATAAACCGCTATACATGTTATTTAGATGTCAATACATGACTCAGCAATTAATTTTTTTTTTAATTTCCGTTTTATAGCGAAAATTGCAAATAATGGCTTGAACGGAAAATTCAGCGTGGAGCGTATACCTACACGGTACGGAATATTAATGTAATTTTATAATTATATAATAATGTCATTTTATAATTATGCAATAAATGAATGTTCACAAGGTTGATACTTCCAAAATATCGAGTTAGCGAGTATAACAATTAATACCGATAAAGGAAGTTGCTGCATAGTTGACATCGGAGGTTGCGATAATGGATTCATTTGCGACGTAGCAGCGATTCCGACCCCGACTCCGCCTACTGAGACTACCGGCATAATAGAACGCTCCGTTCCTAGGACAACACCAGGTGGTGGTTGTTGCAACGTCATATTCGCTACGTAACAAAAAATTTTTACATTATAATACTGTCAAATAATTTTTTATATTTATATTCCATATTAACTTTTATTCAACTCAACATTGATACTATAAGTATTGTTTAAATGTCAACTTGAATAAGCATTCTTACTCATGATAGGTTTAGTCTGTATTTGGGAGGATTGCACTTGTTGATACTGTTGTTGCAACTGTTGCTGTTGTTGCTGCGAATGCTGCTTCTGTTGTACGAAGACTTGCTGGTGCTGTATCGCTGGTTGAGCTTGTTGTTGCTGTTGTTGCTGCTGCTGTTGTTGTTGCGGAGATTGTATTGGCTTGCCACGGCCTTTCCCGGTATTGCTGTTACCTTTACTCTGGATATTTAATAAATAATGATATCTTTATATAACAATTATCTATTATTTCACTATTATTTTTATTATTGTGCTAATAAATGCACAATTAAGGATTAACTATAATAACTATTTATTGTCATACATATAGTCATCACACAAGAGTTATAAAGTATTCAAGTTGTTGTAACACTCAAGATAATCTTGATTTATTTTTCTTTATTCTTATTCATTATTCTTTTATTATAGACAAATACATTTTATGTATGTGTCATGGATTCTCAAAATTAACTATTATTCACTCTAAAAATGAACTATTGTTCACTCTGAAAATTAAATACTGTGTAATATTAATATAGTAACCTGTGTTTGTACTGTAGCTTGTACTCCATAAACGGTTTGTGTGGAGACGGAACTGGCAGCCCGTACATTGGCAGCCTGTACCGCCAAGGACGGTAAAATACTCAACGGTCGCTGTATAGACGTGTTCGATTTACCCTGCTGGGATTGTTGTTGCTGAATTTCCATCACCTTAGCAGGTTTTCCACTTGTTGTTATCTGTTGCACACCTTGTATCTGTTGCTGTGTTGCGAGAGCTAATCAAACAAAATAATAAATAAGATCAAGTAAATAGAAAGATTTTTAAATCGTCAACATCAAGAATTAATTTGTGATTTAATTTAGCTCAGTTTAGAATTGTGTGCGAGTCCGACAAACTGTCGGCACGGAGTTCAAATGACTGAAAATTTGTATCTTAAATGTATACAATAATAAATAAAACTTTGAATTTATTATTTTCTTCTATATAAACTTTAATACATGAACATCTCGTTCAGTATTACAGAGAAAACTCCAAAAACTTATAAGAAGAGAGAAATTAAACTCTTATTTTAGAAATATTTAAATGTATTAATGAAATAGATGGAAATACTGACCATTATGCGCCTGTATTGGCTGTGGACTCTGTATAAACATATCAGTTTGTGTAGGACCGCGAATGAATATTTGATTAGGCGCGGCAGTGAGCAGGGTCGGTTGTTGCAATCCAGTGGTCCATACTTGAGGCGTGAATTGCCAGGGTGCAAACTGCATACCACCAGTTCTTCCACCTGAAGGTGTTCCAGTCGTGCATGCTGTATACTGTTTGAAATATAAAAGATCATGTATAAATGAAAATAATATTTGAGAAGTGATAAGCAAATACAAGATATGCCATTTGATATTGCAGAATAAATAAATTTCTTTTTATGATTTTTACCTTTTGTACTTGGTCTTGCTTATTGGTGGATTGTTGCTGTTGTTGTTGCTGCAGTGAGGGTGGTGGTTGTGGAGAACCTAATACACCGAGCTGACCGAACACTAACGTTTGACCAGCACCGGGATTAGCGGACGTGGGTACTGGTAAATAGCCGGTGGGAAATCCCGGGACTTTGGCGCCACCGGCACCTGGATGGCCACCTCCTTGTCCAGGCGTCGATGTCGTAGCCAGCATGTGAGGAGTTAATTGAGCTGCAGATTGAAACGGCTTTCCAGCTGCTATCACCTGTAAAATATATATTATTTTAAAATTAGAAACTCGAATTTAATAATTATTAAACTATTAAAGAGGGAGAAATAGTTAGTGTGTATTAACTTTTAGCATATATCACATCTTTTTTGAAACTATCTGTAATAGAATTTTCGATCGTTTTATAATATTATCTTATATAATAAAAAAAAATATATAAATTATATATCTTTAATACAATCAAGAAAACTTAGAAGGAAATAATTTTTTTTAAATTTTATACCATTTTGTGTATAAGGCTTTACTTTTTACATTTTTTTTAAATTATAAAATAACATTTTATTATCAAGATCTCGAGATAAAAATTAAAGAAAATTAGATTGTACCTGAATAGAAGAAGGATTTATGCCCGGGTGGAGTGCAAGATTTCCTGGCATCAATAAGGGTGTACCTTGAGTATTATACAATTGTTGCAAATGATAAGCTTGACTCTGAATCGGTTGTTGAATTACTTGGACCGCTTGTGGATGTGCAGCCATCGTAGTTATGGTGGTTGCGCCTTGTTGACCAGACAATGTCATAGATACTCCTCCTTGTTGCTGTTGATGCTGCATTGATACCGCAACAGCTCCCTGTAACTTTTTTAATAACGAAATGCAAAAAAGGTCAATATGAAGGTGAAAATCAAAGAATAAAAATGTGACAATTCATAAAATAAAATAAAATAGAATCAATAATAGAATACAATAAGAAATGTAAAAAATATTATACTAAAGTTATTTAATAATATAATAAATATATAACTACACGTTAATATAAAATTATTATAAAATACAGTAAAATATATGAAGTAACTTTTAAAAAATGCAAATGAATAATTACTTGTTGCGGCATGCTGGCAGCTACCTGCGGTTGCACTTGAACCTGAGTAGGAACAACATTGTGAGGTCCATTATTTTGCTGCTGTTGCTGCGACTGCTGTGATTGTTGTTGCTGCTGTTGCTGCTGCTGGACTTGTTGCTGTACCTGTTGTTGCACTTGCTGTTGGACTTGCATCTGTTGTTGCGATTGAACTTGCTGCTGCATCTGCTGTTGTGGCTGAACTTGCTGCTGCTGCACTTGGGCTTGTTGCTGGACCTGCTGAGGCTGCTGCGACTGCTGTACATGCTGTTGTTGTGACTGCTGAACATTCTGCTGCTGCTGCTGCTGTAGATCATGAGTTGCGATCATCATTTGTTGCTGTTGCGCTTGTTGCTGCGGCTGCTGTGATTGGGATTGTTGTTGTGGTTGTGATGTCGAAATTCCAATTGGTTTAACATCTGTCATGTTTCCTTATATCTTTGCGTAATTAGACTTTAGACGTTCACTCACAAAAAGGAGTAGCTTTTGCTGACAATATTCAACTGCGGACAACCCTTTTTTTTTGCCATTTTATACGTTCACGTCAACTTCAATCTTTCCATCATGCCACACCTGCAATAGACAGACCAAAGAAAATTGATTTCTGAATATTCCAGTCAATTTCGCGTATATTCGCGTGCATGTTTCGTGCAAAACATATATATCATCAAAGATATTTTCTTAGGTCTTAAAATTTACTCTACCATTCGAAATTATTTGTTTATTTATAAGTAAATGAGTGATATGACCGTATCTACATCATTGAGCAGAATACTCAACATGCTTTCACTTTGTGCAGCGTGTAATTTATTTTCATGTTTAAATGTAAATACCGCGGTAGAGTGTCTACTTCACGATCGAACTCGAACTCGAGAGACAAGCGTGAAGTAGCCATCGACGCCGCGCGTCATAACCTTCGTCGACAGGCGAGTACGCGTACTTGTGGACACGAGAGCTCGACTCGGGACTGTCGCGTGCAAAGCTGTACTATACTGCCCGGGAGTGAAGTGTACCCTACGTTGCATCTTTTTTTCTCTCTCTCAACGGACACGCATGCGGAAATTCTTTTTCGGTCCAGCAAAGTAAGTTTTTTAAAAGTTATCGACAGTTCCGTCGCGCTTGCCGCGCGAGAGTACGCGCGGGATCAAGCGTAGCGAGTTAAAGCATATGGTTTTAATGATTCGTTCGATATCAGTCGGTCTGTCGAGTTAATGTTGCACTCGGTGTTCTTTTCTGTCGCTCGATCAAACGTCGTTTCATCATAAATGGGTGATTTTCGCGGTTCTATCATTGCGGGAATTAAACTGAGCGAATAGGTTAGGCGAGAGCCTAATGGCTACATGTATCCGAAAAGATCATAGTTGTGCTATATATAATTAATACGTAAATCATACAGATAGAGAGAGACGCTATCTCCATGATATTGGTTTCGTGCAACGAAATTATTTGCTATGAATTTGCGTTAGCTACATGATAAGAATAATGCTGAGTAATCTCGAAATGCTCAAATATTTTAAAAATCATGTAGACGTTCTAACGTACAGTGGAAGTAGTGATACTATCAACTGTTTTTCCCAGAAAAATATAGACACTGCAGAATATTAGAAAAATATTAATCTCTGTTTAACAGATAAGCCTGAGTATGTCTTTTATATAGTTGCACACTTTCCATCTAATTTCATTCTAAGTAATCTCATCATTTTACCCCAATATTATTACAGTTTTGAGTATCAAGATCGTATAACTTGATGTTCAAACTTGCTAACTTTCCAATATTATTATTTTATTGTTGGAGTATTATTGTAATTTCAGCATTATAATTGTGTATTTTAACCTCAAATTTCTATTCTAATTCGAATTTTATACTAACTTTATCATATTTTAGTCCAATATTATTATATATATATATATATATTTTTTTTTTTATTTCTAACATTAAGAGACTGTAGTATATTCAAACTTTTCATTTAGTTTTATTCTGACTTTATCATTAATCTAATTTTACTTTAATATTGTTAGTATTAGAGTATTAAATATGAATCAACATATGAAAACAATAATTAAAAATCGGTCAAGCTAGACGTTTGTACTAATATTTCTCATGTGATTTTATATACATTTTCAAATTCATTAAATTACAAGTATTGTTGTAGTTTAATATCATTAAAATTTTTATCAATTAATTTTTATCAATTTATATCAATTATTTAATAATATAAAGTTTTAATATTGAAACTAAAAAATTAATTAAAATATTAAAATTATTTTTTTAAACTTTCCTTTGGCTTCATTAAAAAAGAAAACGTATACTTTTATTTTAAATAAAGAGTTATAAGACTGTACTAAGACAGATTTACTTTCAACAGAACCAAATGTTGCAAATTTACTTTCTCTATTGTAATGTCTACTTTTTATTTTATTTTATCTCTAAATAATAAACTATTATGGGTCTATACTACTTAAAGATTAATTATATATATATATATATATATATCATTAGCACATTATTGAGAAATAATTCTGTTCTGTTCCTATTTAGGAAATTATGCTGTGAGAACAAAAGACAAGGAAAGATTTCTTTTCATCTATATAGAATGTCTCATGTTTAATCATGTTTCATTTAAGAATCTAATTTAATCAACTTAGTTTTTTCGACGAAAAATGAGGGAAATTATAATTCGTCGCAGATTTTCGATAATAAATATCTTTTCAATTGAATTTAAAAAAAGTCAAAATGAAGTCGACATAAAATCGAACAAAGAATAAGATCTTGTCTATATTTGCGAAGACTATATTTTCGGGAAGAGTAACTTGAAAAATTTGTTTCTTTGTTACGGGAAAATTCATTTTCTAATTGCTTAATTCACTCGATGAAAAATCCATCGATGAAAAGTGGCAAATCCTCGTGACAAATTCTTGCATTGCGAAAATGAAATGGAATGGAAACTGGTACATGGTCGCGACCTTCATGTAAAAGGTGGTTTCATACATCTGGGATACCCTTTATAACGTCGAGGTTCGATACGCTTTGGCGAAGAGAAAACGAGAGAGAAAATAAAAACGCGCCATGCTTCGAAAAAGACGGGAATAGCGGGAGGGGAGAGAGAGAGAGAGAGAGAGAGAAAACAATCCGACAGCGGACTCGTGCGGTAATGTAGAGCTCTGCATATCCCATCACTCGAATAAAAACCATCCCGGGAATATCGATCCGGCACAAAACGCCGACGATTCCATTTTGGCATCGTGCGTGCGCGCGAACGAACAAAATGTCGCCCCAACCCATATACCCACCATAATTAGTGACATGGTAATGGCAAGAGGGAGAAAGAAGGAAGGGGGAAAAGCACCGACAGATCCGATGGAGAGCGGGAAATACGATTGAAAGGCGGGTTGGCGTGACAGAGAGGGGGATGGGAGAGGGGGTAGAGAAAAATTAAAAGGGAGGGGAGATAGAAAAAAACAACTGTGTCAGGGGGACGGCTGACACATGGATCTCGCCATAATGGCTCTCTACAAGCGATGTACGAACGGATGATTATAATGACACACGGCGCTTGAGAGCACGCAAGAAAAAAAAGATGCTTTTCCTGCGATACGCTCGTCTAAAAAACGCAACGAAACACGTATACTGGCGTCACACGCATACACGTATCCGGTCCGTCCCTCCATGCGAATCCAAAGTGGCGGCGTCTTGCGCGGACGCCGACATATTGAATTACAAAATGAAGAACACCGTTCGGAGAAACGACGGGACGAGTGTGCGAGTGAGAAGGGGTGAGGGAGGGAAACAAACAGAAAGAGACAGGGAAGATGAGATAGAGACGAGAAAGCACAGTGTTATCGAACAGTTGCACCGTGTCGACGCGTTTGACGAAAATCGTCATCGGCGTGCTAATCGAGCTAATTCGCAAACGGTTCGTCCGGTGATTATCATTTTTTTCGCGTGGCACATACAAACACCCACGGAGACATGGCGAAGGGATGGATATCCTCGACGGTCGCCCAACGACGACGATAACGCCACCACGAGTCGACGAAGCCTTCGACACGGACGTCTCGCTCTACCTTTATCAGGTACTCACATGGCGACTGCGCAGTCACACCTATATACACGTTTCGACTGGCTGCGCGTGTATGTACGTGTATATATAGACGCGCGTGTATTCCGACTCACACCACCACGTTTGTTCGTCGCAGCACACGATGCCAACGGCGTATCGTACGCTCGCTCGACGTGTTTTCACTTTTCACGAATTCACCGTTTCGCGCGACAACATTCCGCGAAATTTGTTGGCGTAGGCCCACGAGAGCTCGTGACGATAATTATCCGTCGCCGCTATCGATGATGCTGCCGCTACTGCCGTTCCTGCTGCTGCTAGCTGCCTCCCTGTTCCACACGGTATAACACGACTACCTCCGAATGCCCGCGCGTCCCTGACACRACCATCCCCTCCAATCGCCGTCCTCCCGCCGCACGCCGCGCGTCGTCCACCGTGTCTGCTGATTGGTTCGACGGGGACAAATCCCAAAGGCATCGTTCGCGCCGAGAAAGGCGGAGCCATCGGATATGGTGGCTAGGCGCATGCTCACTAACGGTATCGCGTTCCTCTCTCTCTTTCTATCTTTCTCTTTCTCTCCTTCCTCACCGCTACCTATCGCACCCAGTCGTCCTATCGTGCGCACGTACACAAAGACACGAACCATTTGTTCCTGCACGTATACAGATCTATAGTCCATGCCATATTTCACAGCATAGCGTGGCAGAAACGTGCGGAGTTTTCCGAGCGCCCCGGTATTCCGTTTTGTACATATTTTTCTAAGAATCTATTTCTCTTTTCTTCTTTTTGCCAGAAATTACTTATTGTTAATCTCTTCTTTTTATATTGAATTATATTGAGAATCGTAATTACGACGCTAATAAAAACTTCGTACATTATTAATAATAATGAATAACTTATTCGTTATATTGTTTGATTATATTTAATTGATATTCTGTAGCAATTAAAAATGCATGTAATTGAAAATTGCACGAATGTTTTGTTTATTTATAATTTATATTTCTTTATATCATTTTATTTGTTATTCATACAATTTATTATCTGGTAATTTGCACGCTTATATTAAATATATTCATTTTATATGCATAAGATTTGAGATTTTATAAAGATGTAATCTAAATAAATTAGCCTGTTATTAACGAATCTCTTTTATTAAAAATATTTAAACGATGAATTATAAAGAGATTGTTATTTGATTGTTCAATTCTTGAGAAACGAGAATATAACAAAAATATAACAAAAATTTCTATCGATAATATCATTAGTATTGATATCATATCATAAATCATATCATAAACAGCTTATGATCAATTACTAATAACGTTAATCAACGCTAGAAACTTTACGTAACAACTGCACGAACAGGATTTCTAGATGAACTTTTTTCTTCACGTGAAGAGCCACCTTTATATCATGACACTACTTATCATATGAGACGTCATATGATTTTATTAATAATCCAAGTGAATATTATCATATATTTACATAAACAAGTCATAATTAAAATGTTTAACTTACATCAAAGTATTATTAAAAACGTAAAATTAATATTTTAAAATGCGCATATTTATATTTTTTCGTACATTTTATTAATATATATTTATATATTTTAAATATTATAAGAAATCTGTGCGGAATTTTGATAAGATTTGGTTTTTCAAACCATTAGATTCTCTTAAGAAATTTCTTATTATGGATTCACGGTTGAACGAAAAAAAAAGATAAAATGTTCAGAAAGATTTCAAATTTGACATGAAGGTCATTTGTTAATGATTAATGCTTCTACCATACTGATTCTATGAGTTATATCCTTCGAAAAAGATGACTATTCTCCCCACAGCAACGAAATATATTGTGTGTAAGAGAGAGAGAGAGAGAGAGAGAGAGAGAGAGAGAGAGAGAGAGAGTGTGTGTGTGTGTGTGTGTGTGTTGTTGCGAATAAAATGAAATAGGTTCCTAACATAATGTATGTTCTTTTCTCTCCTTTTTTTCTCTTATAAAGTTTTATTATTCGAAATAAATTTATAAAAATATTGATTCAATCAACACGAACGTGTAATTTCGTACAATACTACAGTTCTTTTTATTCAGTTTGCAATATTTAATTTTGGTATTTTAAAATTACGTTTTTTATGTTAAATTTTCAAAGTTACTGAACTATATAAGCATTACGGCAATAATTTTAAAACTGTTAATCCAATTATAGCAAAGTATTCGCAATGTACACAGTATGCAGTTGATAACATTTATAATAAAATACAGCGATAATGTAACGAGGGTCGCGTCAAGTTTAATATTTGTGGCCCCGCGTGGACGCGACACGGCCCTGACGCAACTGTCTCTAAGCCGAGTTTATGCTTCCCGGCTCGGAACTCGGGGCTCGGCGAGCCGCACGCAATTGGTTCGTCGCATTCTTGCAGAAATTTTCCATCCAATCCAGTATGTTCGAATTGTCTATCGATGTTCTTTTAACCCAACGAGTATGCATAAGCAAAACTTGAAATACAAAAAACAGGCATACCGCGTCCTTGACGTCGATGCGTGGCGTCAAGGAAAGCTCCAATTTCGATGCCGAGGCTTCCATGCATAATAATGCATCCCGCTCCGCCCAAGGCGCGAGGATCCATCTTTCACGTGGATCAAGGACGCGTAGTCTCTCGTTTCGGCGGTCGAAACTTCGGCCCTTCAAACTCTCTTAAAACTCTCCCACGTGCGTCTCCGTATTTGACTATTGACGAAATAACAAGCTTATCGCATGCCATTTTTACATTTTACACAGAAACATTTTGTTTGACGATCGCTGTCAAACGCGATCGAATCCCGTACGTTCGATTAATTGAGAAAATTGTCAATTAAAAATCATTTGGTTACGGTGCCAGATCCGGCGCGCGACAATGATTGTATCTCGGTAGCCAGAATCGAAAAGAAAGAGTAAAATCACGCTAACGCGAAATACCACGGATTTATCGTTCATCTCCCAATACCGGTCTCGGATTTCGACGCGAGGTGCGACGGTAGGACGTATCGCGTGTAGGGTAGGAAGAGTCCCGGCTGTACCAATCCCAGTAACCAAGTCCCTGCGTGCACGGGTGGGCGCGCGCGCGCGTATATTTTCTTGCGCGCGCGCGCTTACATATACATACGTGCCTGTGCGCTCGACGAGGGTCGAGTCGGTGAAGATTGGCGGGAAGGAAGAGGAAGGGGAGATCACCCTATAGTCCGCGTCTATGCTGTGTTGCGAAACGATGGAACGTATCTCGGCATCTGTAGTTTGCCGTTCGACCGTAGAGCGTGATGGCGCGCGGGTGGGAGAAGCGGCGTAGCCAATGGTGTGGGTCGCGACGGGGTTGCCAGGGAAACAAGTTAATGATTCGGGCTGCCACCGAGGAATTGGCCTGGCCTGAGTACGGTCGGCGCGTGTAACGTTGTTCCGTAGCCGCGCATGTGCCGCTTTGTCCCCGCAAAGCGGGGCAGGGGAGAACTCCTTTTCTCTCGCTCGCGCTCGTTCGCGCCGTACGTCGTTTCATCTCGTTCCGTCCCTCGATTCGTCTCGGCTCTGGATATAGACATGGTCGATGTCCGTGAATTGACCGCGCGGCGCCTGTGTGCGTGCGCACACACACACGTACGTGTGTAGCCATCGCTAGAAGGCCCGCGCCCGCGTGTTCACCCCGATTCGATCTGTATATACACATGCACGCTCCTATACACGCACATGTTATATTGCGTATAGAATGCTCCCGCGCGCGCGCGCGCGCGCGCACACACAGCGCTTAAGTCGTCGCGACGATTGGTTCCCTTCCCACTACTCTCGATCTCTCTCCCGTGGTATTTTCTCTCTTCCCACCCCGAACGACTCTTTCTTCTCTTCGATGTCCATCGCGCTTCCCTCTCTACCGCGAGCTCATTTCACTGCCATCTCCTCCTTTCCCCACTCGCCCGTTCCTTCCCTCTCCACCCCTGACCTCTTTTTCCCCACACAGTCTCCTGCTCAATATATCGCCGCATATCGTTCGGTGATACACGACGAGGAAGGGGCAGGAGTAGGAGGGCTCCCCATCGAAAGATTCGCTGTAGATTATAATATATCCGATGTCTGCGTCCGATCGGTCCTCGAATTAACGTCGAGAAAATGGAAGCGACCCGTAGCGACGGGGGGGGAGCGAAGCGTAATTGCCGCGCGAGTGCCATGACGGATCCATTGGGGAAACGACGCTCGAGGGTACCGGGCCATCCTCTTTGTCGCGGAGTATCGCGATACTCGATTCGCGATAATCTTCGCTCCGAATAAAATTGCCTCTCATTATCTATTATATGTATGGTAGATTATGTATTATGTGTACGGTAGATTAATATCGTTAATTCTTAATTTAGCATAATTGCATGGAGTGGTTACATCATTATGTTTTCTATATTGAACTAGCCAAATTGAAAATTAATAATTCTTAATGTGATCTTGGTTTCTAATTTCAAGAGTAATGAGCTATCAATTTAATATTAGCGAACACACAGATGTAACATACATATCTAAATACACATGTATTATATCTACGTTATATCTACATGTTATATCTAAATATGGCAGAATATTTGATATTTGCTGAGTAGATTGAAGCGTTAAAAAAGAAATATATTCCATACAAATATATATTCTCCCTCTCTACACACGCGTACGCGCACACGCAGGCGCGCGCGCGCACACACACAGACACACGCACGCGCAAGCACGGCTATATATAAATATAAAATACATATAAAAAATTGCATATAAAATACACGTACAAAAAAACGTATAAATACAAAAAACATAAAAAGCTACGATATTTACAAGCTCCTTTTAATCGACACACTACTCGCGTATAGTAATTTAATACGAGTATCATTATTATTCTTCGCATTCAACCAATTAGGGGTTTATAATCCGAATTTCACGATATTCCAAAACAATTGAAGAGTTGTGAAATTTGCCTATATCACATCTGCGTTCTGCTGAATTTTTCAATTTTTTTAATTATAAATTCCATTTTATAATATTGACTAATCTAATTGTAGAGTAATAATCTCGTTATCTTTTCAAAAGAATTTAAAAAGAAAAGCTTCCTTTTTTAGTATCTATATATAATACTCTTTTTTATGGCATTTGCTGTATAATGAATTTGAATTTACTATTACACATATTATCAAAGATCGAAACCGGTACAATCTCAGCGAGTTCAATTTTCGACTATGGGCGTGCGAAAAGGAATCTTATGTCGGACGTTGCGTTTCATTTATTCGCGAATAATTATTATCGCGTGCATGTCTAAATATAATCTTTGCAAAGTTAGTAATATCACACTATAAAAAAAGATAAAATTATGTGAACAAATGTAAAGTTACAAATAATTTATGATGAAAATGTTTTAGATTTCATTATAAATCATTATTTTTATATTTGCTGTCCATGTAATTTTACATACTTTTTTTACAATTTATCATGTAAATGTATTTGTCCAACTTGTGGAATATTTTACAATCTCCTTTATTCCAAATAAATCCCTATTTAAAATTAAATTACCGGTATTATTTTATTCATTTATTAACTTTGGAGAAAATATTTGTTCTTTTCTTTTGGAAAATATAAGCGGGCTAATATATTTATAGAAACAATAAGCATGCATTTCATAAATCGAACATGTGACTGATATTGTCCGTTCGTTATTGTTGAGTAAATAATATTTCTTAAATTATCTGTCGCAGAGATTCGTTTGTCTCCATTGTGCCACTATTTCTTTCAAAGGGCCTAATGGGACTTTGACGAGTCCTGCGGTGCGTATACAACGAATCGCTACGAGCGACGTTCCTTGGGCGGTGCCCCTCTCCATTGTGTTCCCCGAATTTGAGAAATGAAGACAAGTTATACGCCCGTCCCGATATCGCTTAAGTGACGACGCGACGGTAGTTTTGCCGATTGGACACTTGAGATTTCACCGGCTGGATTAAGCTTCATCGATCCATCGCTTCTATTTTCCACCAATCGACCATGCTAAAATTAAGTTTTTAACAATTCCCTCTCTCCACGATTTTTCGCGGACGTGATAGTCGAGATCGAACGGACTAATTAAGTCGGATTGCGGAGTGTCGTCGCGAAGGACGTTTTGTCACGAGACCGATTAATTATGGACGCAATTACGGAACATCCGGGAAACGTATTCTATCGATCCGAAAATCGCGATGCGGTCGAACGTGCGTGGTGCGTTCATTTATTTGCGTTAAATCGCGATATATAGGGCAAACCCAAATGAGTGCACCGAGTGAAAAGAGTATGATTTACATATCGAATAACGCTGCGGAGGGTATTCGCGAAGAGCACTCGAACGGGACTGCTAATTGCAATGAATACAATTACAACGTGGAAATTAACGATATTTTTGTTACGAGTGGGCGAGCGCGTGAAAACGTCATGATGCACAAAGCGCATCCCTCGCGCTTGCCCTCTTTTGCCCCGATTTTCTTCGCGCACGGAGAAATCAGTTTTATTTGTGCGCCTTTGTCGCGCTTCTTTTTACTCGATTATCTATAATTTATCGGTGGCGCGAGAACGGAAAGCTTCGTATCGTTTGTACGGACAGGTAGAATTACACACGATATGAAGAAGCGAAACGATGATTGCGTTGATATAAAGTTCTTTCAAAAGCGCACTTTTAGCGGAATAATTTTAAGAGGAACTGTTAAATTTTCATTATTTGATTCTGTATCGCCGTTTAATCCAAAACTGGAGCGACTCAAATGCCACATCCCACAGCAATTTGCGAAATATCACAACATTGACCTCGTATACAATCGGCATGGATAAAAGGCGTTAAATATGTAGCCATGGTTTGAATAATCACGGTTATGATAAAAATAGTCTTGTGTTACGAGGCGAAAAGGAGACGTGATACGATTATTGTCTCGTCAGAAGATTAAGAATTAAGATATTATCTTGCAGAAAGTAAATCGTCTGCTTGCATGTTTCAATATTCATTGGCAGAAGCACGTATCTGAAGAATTTTGTCGAGATTCGGAAAAAGATGCTGCTCTTTATCTCTTCATACTTTGCTTTGAGATAATAATAAATCATGTTGAAAATGTTATAAAAGACAATGTTAATAAGAGAATGTTAAAATACCAATAATGAATAATGACAACAATAATTATATAAAAGAAGTAAGGTCATATTGTTGAACTTTGATATCCTCAGTATCTACAGTGGATTAAGACAAGAGAAAAAGTTTTTCTTTATCTTCGCAACGACATTCCAATGGATCTTCGCAACGACATTCCAATGGAACAAGTTCAACGGTTGTTTTGACATCACAAAAAAATCTAAGAAAATCGATCGACAAGTTTGTTGCTTTAATCTCTTATTGTTAAACTTATCTTCAAGCGACTTTACATCCGGAATTTTAAAAGCTGGATAACGACGGTGTAGATTAATATGCAGATCAGGTGTTAAGGGAGGAATTCCAGGATTTTCCAAGGAAAGTTACATCCTAAATAAATCTTCCAGTTTTTTTTTTTTTTACCATATCGCAATATCTGCGCAACGATAATATGATATAACGATACTGACACTGTCGTTACAGAATAGGGGCTCGAAGAGAAATTACGTCCGGAAAGATTCGTTAATTCTCCATTAAACTGGAGTGTAGAAGACACGTGAGAGACACGTGGGTGTCCGGCGAAGAGGTATCTGATTAGATCCTGGACGGTGATTTTCCTTGCGAACGATAAATTTAATTTTTATCGTGAAAATCGGCGGGCGGCCTCTTCGACGCGCCATTACGCCGATTGCGGGACATACGCGCGGTTTTGCATCAATTACGGACACGCCGGACATCGCAATTTCTGCGCGATCGCGCGCGTGAAAGGCGCACCGCCGCATGCACGTCCGGCTATAAATAGACACGCTAAGATAGCCACGCCTTAATCATTTGTAACGACGGGACGGACAGCGGCGTTAACACTCGACATTGTTGCGACGTCGTTTTGCAATCTGCTTTCGTACACTTCGTGCACATTTGTACACTGTATCCTGCCTGTCGTATATAATAAGCTAGACGATGCGATTTAAAACGTAGACTCGAAAAGAATTTGAATATACATTCAGGATGTTCACTAGAGAACAATATCTGGTTATCGTAATCTGAGAGAGATAAGAGCAAGTAATTATGGACGGTTTCTCAAGTCTAATCTTTTATCTTTCCGCATGTAATATTTTATGCCATAAAAATTCCAGATCTCTGTAGATACGGAAGACACTTAACTGGACTTAAGTTTTGTGGAAAATCGAAAAGAAAAGTCTGAGATAAACAATCCGCCTTTATGTAACGTTATCTCCCGTCCAAGGTTTTTGTCTTCGTAAATTTGTTATAGATAGATGTTTTTTGTTTATTTTCTTAGATCACCCTTCGTGAAATGTCACATGAGATCGCTTTCAAAATTGAAGTTCAAGATGAGCTTTAAATATTAAATAAACGTAATTTAATATTACATTATATAGATATATCATTAGATATATAAATATTGTACTGAGCCACAAGATTCAAATATAAAATAAAGTCTAATTAAAATTTTTCATATATTATAGATGTCAACTAATTACATTTTAACAAAATGCATTTTTTTGAGAGAGAATATGAATTGCAATTGATATCTGGAAAAAAAACAAGAAACATGATTTAATGAGATGATTTAATGAAGAGGAAAAATACTACAAATTATTTTTAATTGCAATATACTACACGTATACGTGATACATATTTTAATTTTATTGATTCGTGATGGATCAAAGTCAAGATTAAGTTTTAGTTATTGATATTATGATCTGTAAGATCTCAGACCTGTTCTGTGCAGCTGTGTTATGTTTCTGCGCTTAAGAGGATGCTGGAGTCGCCTGTTACCGACTAAATACACATTTATTTTTCTATTTTTTGCTTTCCTTATACAGAATAAAAAATCCTTTTCTAAAATAAAAGAAAATACCTAAACGAGTGTGAGAAAATCCTATATACCGCCTAAATGATGGCGTACAGTCAGATCGTAAAGTTAGATCGTACTTTTCTATTTATTTCTTTTGGAAGCTTCAAAATTATAAACTTAAGGTTTTATAATCTTCTTGTGTATTATTCAAATGTAAGCAAATACTTTTAATTTGGTTTTATACTTAAAATTATTTATATCATGCAATGAAATAACTTAGGTTAGGTTAGGTCAGGTAACGGGAAATTGTAATTAAAAATTTTTTTTATATTTTTTGTATTGATTTGTATTTGCCCACATTTATTTGCATTTTTTCTTTTATTTTGGAGAAGGATTTTTCATTTTGTATAAGCAAAGAGAAGAAAACAGAAAAATACAAAAGTACGTTTGATCGATATCACAGACGACTCCAACATCCTCTTAAAAAAATGAAATAAGTATATAATTAGACATTAGAAAACGCAGAACAGATAAAAAGTATAAAATTTAATAATAAAGAACAAACCGATTATAGAGCAAATGATCCATTTTTACTTCCTTATTTGATCCTGAGGAGTTATTCTTGTATGTAATACGAAGGTATTACCGTGTCGGTAATAAACCGTGTCGCGAGTAGAGATTCGTAGTTGGCAAATGACCTGAAGATGGCAGTAGTCTCAATCAGCAAATTACATATTTTCGTGTCGATAAATTATGCTGTACAAAATTATGATAGGCTGTGTTCGAAAATTCTACTCGAGTAGCATTCTATTTTTATCGTTATCATTAGAAAAACAATGATACTCTAGCGTACTCGGGTTTTCGAACGCAGTCCTAATATATAGGTATGTTTAGAAATGTGCCGGCAGTACTAAAGTTTATAACATCCCGGAAAAATGTTTTATATATAATTATATAAAATTATATACAAATGTATATAATTATATAATTATATATATAATTATATAAAATTATATACAATTATATATAATTATGTATAATTATTAACATATTCTATACACAATTATATATAATTATATATAAAATATGTCCATATATATGTAATTTTTTCGCGGGACTATGCGACGTAAATTATAGATTTTTAATACTGTCAGTATATTTTGGAACATATCTTATATACATTGTGTACAGAGACGGCGTAACACATCGAATGGCATTTAAGTATTTGAACGGCATGAGAGTGCCAGTTTTCTAGACGCATCTAATTTTTTTTCTGTATAAGAGATTGAAATATTTTTTTCGATAAATTTTGATATGCACAAATCTTGTGACTTATTGCTTACGAATTTGTGCAATGGGCAACTACGATTTGTATTTTTTATGCATTTCAAAATTTATTTAGAAAAGAGTATCTTAAGACCGGTTTCACCATCTTCGATTAGCTTAATTGGCCGATTATTCCATTGGAGTTAATCAATCGTATTCATTATTGATCAGAATAAACTAATCACATTGATACTTAATCAGCCAATCTAGCTAACCGGTGACGGTGAAACCGGATCTTAATCCGAATTATTATCATCTGTCTCGCGATTCTTGCAATTTTTTTTTTACATATGTTTACCTTTTTGGGATTACACAATTATATATAAATAAATAAATTATTAATTATTAATAAATATATAAAATAATTACTAATAGAATTATTAAAATAGTTTTGTCTTATTTTATTTCAATAAAATTTTATTATTATTTTATTAATATATTATTAATTATATTAATAGAAAAATTTATCCATTTATTCATTGATTTGTTTATATTATACGTTTATATTTATGTTATTATATTAATAATTGATATCTTTTGCCTGGATAAATAAATTATTTCATTGCGAATCTGAAATATTTTATTTTTATAAAATATTTTCTTTCTAATTGCGTAGAAAATAATGAATTAAATATTTTACTTATACATATTTTTATTGACAAACTGCGAAATTTTGATTTATACATTTAATTCATTAAATATATCATTTTTATACATAATTATGAAAGAATATGAAGCATAGATAGATAAAATATTTAATTCATTGCACACATTTGGATAAAAGAAAGTTAACAAAGACTAAAGATTTCAATTTACTTGAATATTACGATGCTAATTTCTAATTGTCAGTCATTATGAAAATCATTATGAAATGAAACTTCGTACATCTAGCAATTATGTCACTATATTTAAATTTGGCGATCTTTAGCTTAACTACATAGCGATCTTGATATAAAATAAATGTGCTTGAGAAAATATTTATCAAATGATTATCGATAATGTTAGGTTTATTAATACAAAGGCGACTTACATAATAGCTTTAATCGAACACTATATATGTATACTTTTTTCATCATACTTTCATAGATAATAAATAGAGATAATAAAAAGGTTTAAAATTATATCTAAAATGCTCTTCTTTGACAGATTTTATATGTTTACGACAACGTTATGAATCTTATTTGTATCATAAAGTATAATAATAAAAGTACATAATAAACATAGTACATAATAAATATTATGTACATAATAAACGTTTACCAGCAAATTTCTTTTTTGAACAAATTTCTTATTTCTTTTCCCTCGTTGATCAGTCGTGTAAAGCAAGAGATATTATTTTGATTAAAAATATTTTTTTTGTATTTTACATCATTTTTCATCAATTTTCTGCGAAAAAAATGAATAAAAAGTTATGTTCGATTGATAAATATTTAATTTATATATATATATTTTTTTTCAGAATTTATCGTGAGAAACGATCACGATGCGAAGCGCGCTTTTACTTCGGCAGTGCAACAGGATCGCCGCAGGATGTTCGGGGAAAATCGCGGGTCGCTGCTATTCGACCGGCGCTGCGAAACCCGAATTAACGTCGATCAGGTACAAAATGCGACGTGGTCCCTACGCCACGGTCACGGACGCAGACGTTCGCTTCTTCGACTCGTTGCTCGGCTCTAATCGCCTCATCACGGATCCAGATGAATGCGAGAGCTATAACATAGATTTTCCCAAAACCGTTAGAGGTAAGGGGTAGACGTGAAGAGATGAACGACAGGGAAAAATCTTTAATTATGAAATTTTTTTAGGAAATGTATGAAGAAAAAATAACTTTTTGTCTCGAAAGAATTTTTGTTGTGATGAAAATAATAAATATATAATATGTCAATATAGTAAAAAAGTAAAAAAGTAAATAAAATAAAAAATTGAAATATACACCTTGTGGGTTTATTAGGATAATCAGAAAATTCGCATATTCTATTTATAAATCTAACATATTAAAATTTTATATATACGATTTTCAGTAATAATATATACTTTATTGCTAAATGAATAGTTTTATATTCTTTTTTGTAATGATACAAAAATTTTAGAATAAAAAAATTATAAAATTAAAATAAATATTAAACAATTTAAGGAATTCGCATATTATTTTCTTCCAACTTTTTGTACAATATGCTATTTGTAGCATATGTTTATCTTTTTTCTAACTGAAATTATACTATAAATTATACTATGAAAAAATTAGAGTGCGGTTATTTGTACAATAGTTCAAATAGAAGAAATGCATCATTAATTATCAGAATAAATTTGAGATTCTTTTACATTTTTAAATCATGTAAAGTTAATTGCAGGTGCCAGTCAGCTGGTACTGAAACCGAAGGAAACGGCGGAGGTGTCGGCCATATTAAAATATTGTAACGAGAAACGATTAGCAGTTTGTCCGCAAAGTGGTAACACGGGTCTCGTTAGCGGTAGCAACCCGGTTTTTGACGAAATTGTCATCTCAATGAAACTCATGAATAAAATTCTGGACACGAATGAATTGGCAGGTAGATAATAAGTACAAATAATTACATCAATTCGGAGATGTATCTTCGGAAACTCTAGAAAACCTTCATTTATATTTATGATTATATCTGTTGCCAAATTCTGTTATCCAAATCTTCTATTTAAATATTTAAAGTTGGAAAGATTTAATTTAATTTATATATTCTTATAGAAAAAAATAAATTTAATCTACAATAGGATCCTTGAATTACAAGAATTAAATTCAGACTTTTTCTTTTTAATGTTGGTTTTTTGAAAAAAATATATATAATATATGTAATATACATAATATATAATGTAATATATAATATATATAATATATTATTGTGATAGGATTCTTTAAAATCTCAGATAGTTGAAAAGACATTACAAACTGCATAATTATTTATTTTTTTCTTGTGCTTCATTATACTAAAAATGTAAACATTTGGTGTTAGGTACATTGACATGCCAGGCTGGCTGCGTTTTACAGGATCTAGAAAAACACTTGGCTACGGTCGGTCTAATGATGCCCTTAGATCTTGGCGCTAAAGGAAGCTGTCTGATTGGCGGTTGTGTATCCACTAATGCAGGCGGGTTGCGACTTCTGCGTTACGGCAATCTCCACGGGAACATCTTGGGAGTCGAAGCGGTAAGTCTAAATACAAATCGTTAAAATTATTGTTATTATAATTTACTATAACAAAATAATTTTATTATTTTATAAAATAATTATTAAATTATGTGATAAATTATGTACATATTTGTATGTCATGTGTGATTTATATATACATATATGTACATATTTTATAATTTAAATATCATAGTGTTAAAGGTATAAATAATACATAGTATATTTATCGATATTTTTATATCTTAATAAATAAATAATCTTTATAAATTTGTTATGTAAATCTTGTGCACAGTATGCCTAAAATTTTTATAAACTAAAGTTATTCTTTAATTTTCTTAATTATTTATTTTTATGCTACTAATTCTGGAATCATTATTAAAAGTTAAGAAAAATAATTTAAATTTTCTTAATTTAGAAAAATTAAATTTCTTTATCTTTGGAGATTGAAATTTTTTTTGTATTTTTTTTTCAATTTAATATAATTTTTTCTTATTTAATATAATTGAATATTAAATAATTGTGTTTATTCAGGTGAAGGCAAACGGCGACATCGTGGATGCGATGAATACGCTAAAGAAAAACAATACCGGATACCATTTGAAACATCTTTTCATAGGATCTGAAGGGACGTTAGGCATTGTAACCAAGGTTGCTATTCAGTGTCCACCGTTACCAAAGGCTGTGAACATCGCATTTCTAGGTATACGCATGTAATGCAAATAAAATATAAAGATATTAACTTATATTATTAATTTTAATATATAAGTTAAACTGCAATATACACTCATTTTGTTACGAAACTTTACTGGCTAAAAAATTTAATTTTTAGACATTCTGTGCATTAATTATATATTTTTGTAGGATTAGCGACCTTCGATAAGGTGTTGAAAACATATCATCTAGCGAAACGTCAATTAGGTGAGATTCTGTCCTCCTGCGAGATGATGGATCGATTATCCATGGACGTTCCCCTTAACAACTTAGGTATGAAGAACCCGTTAACGAGTCGAGAGGATGGTCACGACTTTTATGTGATTATTGAAACCTCCGGTAGCCATTTGGCTCATGACGAAGAGAAACTATCCTCATTCGTGGAAAAAGCGATTAATGACGATATCATCGAAGATGGCACTTTGACCAATGAAATAACAAAAGTTAACGTATGTGATCAAAAAATTATGTCATATCGGTCATACTCATATTATTGGATCACCTAACAAAGGATTCTTGAGGATCGGTTGCGATCAGTACTTATGACGTTTATTTGCGCACACGAAAATAAAGAACGCAACTTTTAATAAAATAATTAGAAAAAATAATGAGAAAATGTTAGACCCTATTTTTATGAAATGTGCATGTTTTTACGAAACGCCGATTGCTAATCTGTTTACAAATCAACTGTCCAAAATGATCTTCTTTGATTGTCTCGTATTCATCGGTTTATGGATTACAAATATTGTAACAAAACGCATACACGCATGCGCGACACACACACACACAACGCGCGCGCGTATACAATATTTATAGAGACGAAATATAGAGACATAACAATTTGGAATAGAAAATTTACTTTGAAAATTTAAAAATAGAAATTTTTCATATTTAACCCCTAGAAATGTTTTATATATATATATATATATATATATATATATATATATATATATATATATAGATTATCCAACAAGATATTTAGATGTTATTGAATATCTTGTTGAATGATCTATAAAGCCTTAAAGCTTTAAAGAATATTTCTCAATGTACAATCTCGCAAAATTTAACTTGCAGAATATATGGGCACTTCGAGAAAGAATAAGCGAAGGTGTCTTACGTGACGGTTACGTCTTCAAGTATGACATCTCACTACCAATTTTACGTTTTTATGAAATCGTTGAAGTGCTTCGCAAGCGAATACGTGATCCGCGTGTTGTTAGGATCAGCGGCTACGGCCATTTAGGTATAATCTCTTACATAAATAAATAAGGATGATTCAAATATCTAGAAATAAATTTGATATCCTTTATATTAAAAAAAATAATACAAATAATTTTATTGTCTTCAGGCGACGGAAATATCCACGTACAAGTCTCTATACCAGAGTATTATGAGGACGTAGCTATGCAATTGGAGCCATTCATTTTTGATTACGTGTCACAGTGCCAGGGTAGCATCAGTGCCGAACATGGCATCGGTTTCAAGAAGACCAAATATCTTCACTTAAGCAGAAGCTCTTCTGAAATCGAGATGATGTACGATTTGAAGAAAATGATGGATCCGAATGGTATCCTGAATCCGTATAAGGTGTTAAAACCGATTACAGAAAAGTCATCGTAAAAATAATTTATAAACAAAAATAATGTAAATATTCAACGTGCCATTTGAATAAAATTGATAAGAAATAAACAAAGTCACGCGATTATCTAAACGATTAGCTTCATGGATGTTTAAGAAAATGCCGCTGTATCGTATTGTATGTGCTATTAATATGATAGCATTCGGCGCTTCAATACGTGCGCGCTGACTTCACATAAGATTTTATATGCTTTTTTCTTGGCTGCCGATAAAAGCATGCAGATAAAATGTCTCGGTGACGCCTCGTTCAAAATAGATACGCGGCATAACAATTGGTAACAGCCATGAGAAGTATCAAAACATATGTCTTCGCAAATAGAATGTTCTAGATGTTTACAATTGTCTAATTTTGAATACCGATATAATATAAATATGTACCTGAAGAATGTACCTATAAAGAAGAAACGGTAACTATACAAAGTGAGCGATAGTTAACAGGAATTGGAATATTAAAAAAATACAAAAATATTTCTTTTGTTGTGTGCATGTACACTTTCATGTATTTAATTTAGTCATATTTATGACAGTATTTAAATGTAACGTTTTATATATGTATAGAATTTTATAGAAAAAAAACAGTGATATATGGGATGAAAAAATTTTTAATAAAGATATTTTATTTTTAAAATTGGTATACTTTTTATTTTCTTTTGCCTCTTCCTGGGAATATTTTCTCATATCCAAATTAAATAGGACAGACTTTTCGATAACAATATTTAATTAAAAAAATTTAGCATGTGATATGTAGAATACAAATTTTTTAATGTAGGAAAAATTATTAAAGTCAAATAATTAAAAATTAACTACTTGGTTCTTTCAATCTAATAAATATAAAATATAATATAAAGTATTTGTTATAGTCTAGACACATACTTATTCGTTCAGTTTTTTAAAATACCATACCATGTATTTTACTCTTTTATCCTTAAATTATTAATAGTTATAAAATATTTGTTCATATTTTTTCTTATACTCTACCAAGAAATTTTTACATATTAAAATATATGCTAAAGCCATATGTAAATACAATATTAAAATAGAATAAATAACATATATATTCATAGATATAAAAATATAGAAAATATAAATATAATATAGTAATATATATATAATATATAATAATATATCATATATTATATATAATATCATACTATGTTATACATAATATATACATAATATAGCATTTTTTAATATACATATATATATATATATATATATATATATAATTACTATATTACAACGACATAAGATTTTATTCATAATTCTCTAAATACGACAGCCGACAATCAAAACGAGTTGTGTTTAAATGTGCAGTCAAAACTCTTATTGAATCTCGTAATCATTCATTACATAACTGATAACGCGTAATGTATGTACTATTTTTTCATAAGAATAAATTATGTTCTAATTTTGGGAGAACAATTTCGACTCCGCAAAATGCTCCTTCCAGATCCTTCGAGAAAGATACAACTTATCAAGCTTCAACTTGAGCGACCCAACTGGAAGCAACGAGAAATCGCGCGAGATACCTAGTAATACGCATGCGCGTGCGCCGCACGATCGAACGGTCTCGAAAAGGGCGGTAAACCGAATATAAACCGGCGCAGTTGCGTGCGCAGTTAGTTGAGTGGAATTCGTGCTCGGAGCAAGTGAGCCTCGCGACGAAGAGATCTCTTATTGCGCAGTTCGACGAGTAATTTCTCGAATCGAGCATCCGACAGTAACCTGAGTGACCTGACATCGAGTGTCGGTTGGACGAGACAAGTGACTTTTCAAAGCCAGTAAGGTACGTGTTTGTGATTCGTCTCCTTCGAGTTCACGTGTCGTGCCCGGGTCGTGTTGATTATTCAGTAATTTCGCAGATTGATTGAATTATCGTGCATCTTTTGCTGCGTTTACGTTTAAAATTATGATAAATAAATAATAGCAAGGTCTTTACATAAAAAATTAATTGAGCCATTAAGAATGTATAAATGTTTTCAGAGATTTTTTTTAGCATGTTATATTTCTTACTTGGATAATTTTTATATAAGACAGATTAAATCGTCACGATTATTTTATTTGTTTATATGTGCTGAACCTGTTCGAGAATTCGAGCCTCATTTATCTGGCTAATATTTTTTTTTCCGTTATTGCTGAGATTGTTACAAGATTCGTCAATTTTGAATTTTCAAATGAACACGTTACGAGGCATCAATATAGCTATCTCATCAAGTTAATGATCATTTGTGATTTTCGTTTGCAAAAACTGTTCCAAATTTAGATGATTCATCTTGTATACTACGATTGAAGGACAATACATAAATATATCTCCATCGTCTTTCAGGACATATAGAAATATCGTTACAAAATTGTAGTTCGAAAAGCAGGCGATATTAAAGTGGCAAGAGAAAAATCACTTAACGTTATGTTTCCTTTAAAGATTTTAAACGAAATTTTGAAATTTTTTTAAATAAATACTTTATTTAAATTATTATTATTATTAATTTATTATTATTATACATATATATTTGTTATCTATTACATTTAGGGTGAATTCGTTTATGCAGTCACTGCTGCAGAGGGTATCATTTTATCTTCATTGTTCATTGGACGTAAACAAAGATAAAATGATATCCTCTGCAGCAGTGACTGCATAAACGAATTCACCCTTAGAATTTATTTGTGCTTGATTGTTACGCCAATTATATCAATTTCACCTTTCATTCGGAAGTTCAACTAAAATTTTAATAATAAAAATTAATCTACGTGCGACAAAAGTAAATCAGATAAATAACCATCTGTTTGCCTGCAGAAAATCATGTCACTGGTGCCAAGAAACATGTTCCGCAACTGGTGGGACGAGATAGATCACTACCACCGTGAGATTGAGGAGCACATGCGGAAGCTGAGTCCGCGCGACGACGATCTGTGGCGGATGCCGTCGTTCCGCGATACGTTCCGTCCGTGGCGCGACGTATTCGAAAACTTGGAACGTGAACTAGGCGGCTGGGCATCGGTTGAACACGACGCGAACAAGTATCAAGTAATCGTGGACGTACAGCAGTTCGCGCCTGAGGAGATCACCGTTCGTACCGATGACAAGTGCATCACCGTCGAGGCCAAGCATCACGAGAGGAAGGACAGACACGGCTATGTGTCACGACAATTTATGCGTCGTTATGTACTGCCCAAGGGGTACGATATTGGTCACGTGAAGCCCAGCTTGTCTTCCGATGGTATTCTGACCATCACGGCACCCAGATTGGCATTACCGGCGCCGGGCGAGCGAATCGTGCCAATTAAACGAACCAAGTTTCCGGCTATCAAGGCCACGTAACATGCTGGGATATTTTCGGATAATGCGTAAATGGTCCAATGTTTGAGAGAGTCGTCAAAAATATCCGAATCACTTTTCTTTTCACAGCCGTGATCGTCTTTAAAGCCATTAGTTTGCAGAGTTGTCTGCTATTGTCTGTAAGGGCGCATTCACATTAGGAACGGAAAAGCGAGTTGCGGGAAAGTAGCTGTTTGAGCTAATCAGATAAATCATCTTTTTCTCTCTAGCTTTTCTCTTTTGACTTCTGATTGACTTTGTCTTTCCGTTCCCTAATGCGCTCTAACATCATTTGGTATCAAGATTGATCTAGGAAGAAACGGAGAATTAAACGTTGGAGAAAAAAGTTAATCGGTATTTAGAGTCTTGAATGTTTGAACAACTTTCGGATATCAATGAGTTTCAGACCAGTTCGCGTTGTTCGGCTTCCTCGCAAATGTCTATTATTATGTACAACCGATCAACACGACAAATCGATACTGTAAACACTTGCAAATATATATATATATACATATATATATATGTGTGTGTATCAGCATTGTATGTG